>NMRB01000164.1:36966-81177 GCA_002633025.1 Notospermus geniculatus
TTGAATCTTTTGAACGTAGTGTTGGTAATGCCGCCAAGGAGGGTGGGACTTTACTTATTGGAGGCGACTTTAACTGTCGTAGTAGTATGTGGTGGCCTGAGGATTGCGACTCTACTGAAGGAGATCGTCTTTACCAATCATCTATTGTCAATTCCCTTACTCAAATTATACATGAGCCGACTAGAATAACATCATCTAGTAGGTCATGCTTGGACCTTCTTTTCTGCAACTCGCCAGGTATGCTGACATCAACTGAAGTTATACCTCCGATTGGTGGGTCTGACCACAGTTGTATCCTCACCAAACTTACATCTCATAATGTATTTGCCGATTCTCCGTGTATTAAGCAAATATGGTGTTATGACCAAGCTGATGTTAATGGTTTAAATGCAAGTATATCAAATTTTGACTGGAATGCTTTAATAAACGAAGGTGATGTTCATGTCGCTACCAAGTCCTTTTGCGACAAACTCTTCACCCTATTCCAGCAGTATATTCCACACAGAACTAAAATTATCAAGCCAAACGACATGCCATGGTTTAACCGTCAGATTAAAACAGCTATTAACAAAAGGAACAAACTTTATAAACAGTTCATTAGAAATAATAGTTTGGAAAATGGCCGTCGATTTAAGACCCAGTCTCGTGTTGTATCTGACCTTGTGGCTGACGCTAAGGAACGTTATAGAAATAACCTGCTGGAATCACTTTGTACATCCCAATCTAGTTCCAAGAATTACTGGTATCTCATCAAAAAGCTCATGGGTGTGAAGTTCAGCCCTGCCATTCCGTCGATTGAGGACAATAACATGGTTGCGTGTACCGACTTGGGGAAAGCGTCACTATTTCTTAATAAGTTTACCTCTAAGTTTCATCACTCTCATAATGATACATTACTTCCAGCTTGCCCACGAAAGACCAACTCTTCACTTTTACATATAGCAGTTAACAAAGAAGCAGTTAAGAAAACTTTAATGAACCTTAATACATCGAAAGCCTGTGGTGAGGATGGTATCAATAATAAAATGTTAAAACTGGTTGCGTCATATATCGATGGCCCACTCGCCATTCTCTTTCATAGACTTGTAAACTCTGAAACGTTTCCTGATTGCTGGAAACTTGGCAATATTGTGCCAGTATTTAAAAACAAAGGTGCTACTACAGCCATATCGAGTTATCGTCCTGTGACGTTGTTGAACTCTTTATCTAAAATATTCGAACGTGTAATATATGACAGTATATCATCCTATGCATTGCAGAACAATCTTATATACCAATATCAATCTGGGTTCATAAAAGGTCACGACACTACCAAGCAATTAATTCACATTACACACATGATCCTTTCTAACCGCAGCTCCTCGTTGGCCACTCGTGGTGTCTTTTTAGACATAGAAGGCGCTTTTGACGCCATTCCTCACTACCTTCTGATCCACAAGTTAAGAGCATATGGGTTAGGAAACAGAGTCGTTAGCTTATTGTCATCATATCTTTCTAATAGGAAGTTGAGAGTAAAAGTCAACAACTCATTTTCAGATTGGTCCAAACCAGGGGAAGTTAATAGTGGGGTTCCGCAGGGGTCTATACTTGGGCCACTTCTCTTCTTGCTCTATGTAAATGATCTGGCTGACGTAGTTCGAAACTGTGAACTCTACTTGTATGCGGATGATTGCGCCCTCTTTTTACCCGTTGATCGAAATCGAAATGTGGGTGACTCTAATGAGCTCCTTCAGAGCGACTTGAATCGTTTGAATGCCTGGTCAAATACGTGGAAGTTAAACTTTAAGGGTAGTAAGAGCAAGGAAGTTCTATTCAAATCACCTCTCACACCAGACTTGCCGCTTCCTCCTCTACGTCTCAACAACGAGTTAATACCTAAAGGCAATTCTCACAAACATCTTGGGGTCACTTTTGATTCCTCCCTTAATTTTCACCAGCATATCGACAATATTGTTCAGAAATGTAATAATAAACTGAATCCACTAGCGTCCCTTGTTAACGGTGTGAATTCGAAGCATATTGAACAAATGTACATGTCTTTTATTCTTCCACACTTGGAATATGGTTCCTTACTGTTTCTGCTAGCCAGTGGGGAGTACCTTGCGAAACTTGATCGTATCCATTACAGAGGAGCACTATTTGTCAGTGGATGCCTGCGGGGAACTAGCTTTGCAAAAGTACTTAAAAATCTTGGGTGGCTCAGTCTTAGTGACCGGAGGGAGTCCAAACTCTTACTTTTGATGTATGATAATGTGAACAACAATGTGCCTTCATACATTTCGGACCTCTTTAATCGCTATAGGAACCCTGTCAATGATAATCGGCTTCGTCAGCGCAGAACCTTCATTTTACCACCCCGTATGTCACATACTTTGCGTCGTTCTGCTGTCCCTCGGTCAATTCAATTGTGGGATTCTCTTCCGGCCAATATCAAGGAATCTTTTTCCAGAAATTCATTTAAATACCGAACGCGCCTGCACGTCGGGGGTCCTAAATACAAATTCTCAACAAGTAAGCTAAATTTACCCCGCTGTGTGGAAATTACCCTGAATAAGGCAAGATGTGACCTTCTTTTTAGAAGTCACTTTTATGCGCATAATTTTACGAATACGCCTGACCCGCGGTGCCAATGCGGTTTCCGCTCTCAGTCCACTATACACGTTCTATTTCATTGCCCTCTTCTGGCCATTCAACGACTTGAATTCCTGCATGATATCGACTCTATCCCGAATCTTGACACAACTGTTTTAGCTTCATCCAATCTGTCAGACCGCAGTTACCTGTTGCTTCACGGTTGCCGTCCCTTCTCAAATCAGATGAATAAGCTCATCATATCAAAAACTGCTACCTTTCTTGACAGTGTGAACTCCATACTCAGCGACGCTACATAGTGATCCTTCACTTCTATCGGTTCCTTACTCATCAACACCGACTCTGTGCCCTCTTCATGCATTCCCGCTCTTATGATTTGGGTAGCTGCCATGATCCATAAATCATATTCCTATTCTGTATGTATCATTAATGTGTTGTTTGCTCTGGTCGGTGCGGTCGCGGTCGTTACTCATTGTTGAATAGGTCTTTACCAGTTCCTCTGGGTGTCTACCGCTGACCGTACTTACCTCGTTGTAACTACATGTATCGTTTTGTTTTACTCTGTCTGTTTTTTGTTTGTCCGTGGTTAGTGTTCTCTCACCACGCGACTTCCATTCACCCTTTACTCAATATCCATGTTTATTGTTACTTTGTCACCGCCTTAATTCTATGTTTAAGTTTGTTCATAAGGGCCACTAATGCTTCGGCCTCGGCCCTTTCCTACTTCTCTTGTAAATATTTTATGGAATAAATACAATACAATCAAATTGCTGACCCGTCCTGTTTGGGTTGGATACTTCAGATCTACATTTGGGTTTCAGCGCAGTCTTTTCTAGAGTTTCAGATTGTAAAGTTCCAGCCTGAAGAAGACCCCAGTTGGGGTCGCAAATTTGCTAAATATTCTGGAAATTGACTTTATATACTTTATCATATTGTGTGACGATTTTTTTGCTTGCCTTCTCTTTGAATCATGTCTAACAAAGATAAAGTAAATTGAAGTTGGCACTGTTCTGGTTAGAAATTTCACAAGGGCCTCAATTTGTTTTTAAAAAAATTCCACTTCCGCAACATTTTCTGGTCACAGCACTCGTCACCAGCATGACAACCAGATGGCGCTTCGGCATTTTGAAAATTCAGGTATCCTACTATCAGAAACCAACTTAACTAAAGAGTTTTACACAGTATCCCAGTCAAAATGGGTCTATTTTCTAAAAAAATGCTTAGTTTGAGGTCTGACTTTTTAACTTCCAGGTGGCGCTGTAGCCAAACCGATCAAAACTAGGACCTGAAACTTTGGGGTTTTCCGTTAAACATGCATTGGCAACTTTTTGCCAAGTTTCATTGAATTCTGAGATGTCAACTCCACTACCATTGCCACTCTCTCAAAATATGGCTCTTAAACCTGAACTACAAAAAGCCCGCTGGCCTCGTGCGAGGTCTATCATGTTCTGAGCCTTAGTTTGAGGCGTTTGCAATTTTCTCTTGCTCGTCGTATGTTCGTTGTGCAGTTCAGCTTTAAACTGTACATAGCTGCAGAAAACATGACCGTTGGAAAATAGGCCTATACAGTGCCAGGCTATTGTAGGAACCCTGACATGCACTCCCATTCCTATGACTAACATTCTTTCCACACCTGCAGAAAAGGCGTCATCTCTGATGCCAGGGACGGGTCATTCGGTCGAACACAGGCAGGTCGAGCAAGTCGAGTGGTGTAATTTACCTCTGCATTTACACATCGGGCAGCCATTGGTATCTTTCAAGAAGCCATTTGACAGAACATTCGGCAGATCGGCTAGCCTGGTTCCCTGGCCACCGTCTAGATGGCGCTGCGTAGACGGAGGCCAGGCAGTAGCAGCTGGGATGTGACGTCATTACACCGGGAATACCCTTGGGCTATTTTTAGAATGCATGGTAACATGCGTGGCCGTGGATTTGAAAAGTAGTGAACTGGGGGGACCGCATAGAAACTCCGCTAGTGAAAGGCCCGCTAGTCCCTGGCGGGACCTTGTCACCCGATACTGTATCGGGGTAATTCTGGAGGCCGCATAGAACCGTTGATAGGACCCCGCTAGTGAAGTCCGCCGATAAGCTGTTGGAAGTTTGCGTATCGCGCTGCCGTCGTGGGCCCCACAGGCATTTCCATTGTTCCCCCCTCGGAATTTCGTAATAGTTTGCCCACTTCGCAAGAACATGCGGTGACCTCGCTCATTTTACTCTCGCCGACAGTGCCGGCGGATTTCTATGCGTCCTCTACAGCTAGCGGGCCTCTAGCTGTCGATATTTTCTCATGAATTCATCATCAGTAAAATCCTCGTACAGGTTAATTCTCGGACGAAAATTTCTACCGTGAGGCAAATCTTCACGAAAACCAAAAAATGCATCTGCTTCTACGTGCCACAGGTCGACGAATGGTCCTCTTCAATTACAAGCGGACTCACTGGAGGTGCTCTTAGTTCCTCCAGCGATTTGGCCTGGCGACAGCGTCGCCGACAGCCTGGCGAATTTCTTTGCGTCCTCCGTATCGGTACTGCTAACGGACCGCTAGCTGTCGGGGTTTCTATGCGCTCACTATCGACAAGTGGCCGCATAGAACCTCCGCTAAGGTTCCGTTCACTATCGACCGACCCCGCTAGTCACTAGCGGAGTTTCTATGCGGTCCCCCTGAACTTCAACCGCTAACGGTCTTTAGTCTCTTCAATAATAAAATTCAATAGGGTTCAAATCACCATTACACACGAGTTTTGGAGGAGGAGAGGAGGGAGTAGGCCCTACCATTTCAGAAATCAACGACTTACCGGCGAATGTCAACATACGCCATTTTGAGCTAGGCACATATTTAGGGTGTAGGTGTGGTGTTTTTGGGGGGTATTTTAGTCTCTGTATGGCCGCCTCCCAGCTTTAGAGCTATGCTCTAAAGCTGGGAGGGGCGTATGGCTCTAGGGTTTTGAGTTTTAGAGGGTGGATTTGTTGTTGTGGAAAGACTGAGGAAGGGGTGTTGGAATTGTCTCTGAGGAGTTTTAGGTCTTTTAGGGAATAAAGAGATTATTTTACCACAAAAATGGCCATTTGTAACATTTTGCTTAAACAGTGTTGCGTTCGAGTAGAAAAAAAACACAATTTCACAAGCCACCGTAAACAGCTGGTATAGTCTGCCTCAGGCTAGAGGTGACATCAAAGGAATTTGACTTATGCGAGTTCTCGGAAATGTGACATGAACTGTGGTTTCTTTATAAACCCAAATAATCCAAATGGACAGGGTCTCTAATACTAATAGCCATTGAATATAAAGTGTTCTAATAGCCATTGCATATAATGCCCTATCAAAGTGAGCATGTGGTTTTCCTTGCATTTTTACTTGTGGTCAGTGAATGCATGGTCTATTTCCCATACCAAACATTCTCTCTTTAGAAAAGTTCATTGGGTATTCCACCAATCAGGAACAAAAGGTCAAAGGTTAAGGATTAAAAATTCTCCTCAAAATCAGCCCTAAAACCCTCCTGGAAACCATTGCAAAGCTCCGATACATGATCTCAATGGTTCGCATCATACCTTAGACATGACTCGCACTATTACCACCAATATTTTGACAAAAGCAGCAGCAATAAAGTCACAATTCCTCGCACAGCTGACCGAGCTCCCCACTGTCTCTACTGCTGATTCAAGTTGACAGTGGCCGTATACGTTTTAAGTGCGCGTGCGCGAAATCAGCGCTAACGCGCCAGGGGGCCGAATGCGTCAAGTATTAGTTATCTAAATCCATATTTTTCTCTATCATTATTCCCAAATTCGCCCTTTTCATTTGTCAGATTAATTGACGCTATGAATCCCGATGCCATACCCTTTATAATGGTAAAACTCGCGACTACTGCCTGGCCACCGTCTACGCAGCGCCATCTAGACGGTGGCCAGGGAACCAGGCTACAGATCAGCGGGCAACGAGCTGGAAAAAAATTATGATTTGGCTACCGGATTAGAGGGACAAAGGGGAACATAACTAAGATAGAGGGTAGCACACTGAAACCAGGTCCCATACAATGGACGCATTTTGTGTGGGAAATTGATGATTGATGACCAGTGTAACATTTTTCAGTGAGGCCTGTGTGCCAGTGTGACATTTCAATAGATTGACGGAATAAGCGGCGACTGGACAATGAGCGACACACAGCGAAACAGTGAGTCTGTTTCCCAGTGTGTTCCGAACAATGGGAATCACACAGAAAAACGGCCACACTGAAAAACGTTACACCGGGATGTCAGTTTTTACCACTAGTGACACCTATTGAGGCAGTCGGGCCCTCATTCTGTTCATTCACATGGCCATCACCATGGTGTGGGGTGGGGGAGGGGCACATTCAGGGTGTGTATAAAACGAAGACCTAAGACCTGTAAAAAACGCAGACCCAGTATAAAACGCAGACCCCACTAGGTAAAAAACGCAGACCCAGTAAAAAACGCAGACTGCACTAGGTAAAAACCGCAGACCCTGGCAAAAAGTCAGAAACGGAATGTAACTATTGTGTCCATGTTTTCTGGCCGTAATCGCAAAAACAGTCTGCAAAAACAATTCTTTTGGCAATCTGTTTTCGGTTCTCCGGTTCTCTCAGCGCATCAATCGACATACAGTAAAATCACCTTTTATTGGTGGTGCTCAGAATTTCTGTAGGCCCTGGTTTTGAAGGTATTTGAGGGCCAGAATGGGGGGATTATGTGGTTAACTTTGATTAAATTGTGTGATCAGTGAAGCAGACACAAAACAGCTATGCCAAGTGTTGATTTCAAGATCAGCATTTTTCTTTGGTACTCTTATTATGCCTAGTATTCTTGTTCGTCACAATGTGTGCACTGTGATCGCATTTCAGTACCAACCACACTCCAAGAACTTTCTTCACAGGTTCAGCGGTTCCAAAGAAGTACCTTTGCTGACACATAAGCCGTGTTTACACCTATGCAATTTTTCCAGGCCCGGGTTCGAATTTAACCCGGATCCATTGAATTTTCTGTCCACACCCATTATTCGTCTTACGGTATTGAACGCTGGCCATGCTATTTATAGACACACCACCCATTCAATTTTAGCAGACTGACACCTGTCGGTGGGCTCAGTAAACGTTTTAGCCCGGCATTTTTCTGTCCACACCTATGAAATTACCGGGCTAAAGTATAATCCGGATCAGACCCGCCGAGCGAAAGCGGGCTAAATTAGTCCGGCGATTTTTAATCCGGATCCGATTTTCATAGGTGTAAACGCAAAAAAGGCGGGTCAGAGCCGGGTCAGGTCCGGCAATTTCCTCAGGTGTAAACACGGCTATAATCGGCTACCCCCATTGCCCACCCCCATTAGGCTTCCTGTACATAGAAGTATGCGGTATACGAAAACGCCGGTTTACAATGTCTTCACGGTCGTGAATCCTCGGGAAGCCTTTGTTAACCGGCGTTTTCGTATACCGCATACTTCTATGTACAGGATGCCTAATGGCCCTCAAATACCTTCAGAACCAGGGCCTACAGAAATTCTGAGCACCACCAATAAAATGTGATTTTACTGTATTTACATACAGAAAACAGTCACGGCCACGCTTGATCACAACCAAATTCTCACCGATGCGCAACGCATAATTTCAACTTAATTGGGCCAATAATAACTTGAGTTGTCAGTTAAAAAAAAGTGTGTGGCAGCGTCGCGCACCTAACTGATACCGAGTAATTATCTCGGCCTTGGCCTTCAAGCAGTTAAGTTCAAGCAGGGTAGGACCAGAAAATATAAAGACAATAGTGGCATTCCTTCTCCCTGACTTTTCGCCAGGGTCTTCGTTTTTATGAAGTCGTAGACTTCATATTGCTACTGGGCTGGGCTGGAAAAAGTGGCGTGACGGCGTGGCCGTGTGGCCTCGACCCAGTGGCCGTTTGCACGGCTCTTTCACAGGCCAACGCATGGCCAGGTGTAGCCTGGACACCGGCTAACCTGGATCTACGATGACGTTGAACCGGCGCTCTTTCCACACGCCAATGTACGGCTACTAAACCTGGAGACGAGGAGGGCGACGAGACAGGTTTGCGACCCGTCTATTCTCAGTCTGCATCCGCCGGCTCGTGACACTGATGAACATGATGATATAGTTCCTCATCTAGTCATTACTTTTTCATTACGATTTGGTCGTAAAAAAATAAAACGGGGTGGATGTTATTGTGTTTGTGTTCTTATTTAAATTGACTGGCGTTTTTTAGATTCAGTTGTATTATTCGTGTGACACAAGTACGTGGATCCACAGGCTTCTGGAGAGTTACTGAGTAGAATTCCTCGTAAAATCGGGGAAAAAGTGAGCATAAACAGACTGGGCCGTCACGCGGTACCGTGATTCGCGCTTTACCGTGATTCCGTGGTGAAAAGAGGAAGTGGATCGAATGTGGCGCAACCGCACAACTGCTCGCCGAGCATGGTGGGAATGGTGGTCGCGCTGCAGCGTGATATCACGNTTTGATGACGATAACATTGTTTTTGCAGCCTCCCAAAAAAGTTGTGTGTCAGATCAGGTTGTGGATGGGATATGAATATGCTTTGTTGATCGGGCAGTTTTGCTCTCAAAGTCACCCGTTTATATCCATGAAGAGAAGTTTTGATTGTTGTGAGACCATTTTTATATGTTAAAGTATACGTCTGTACGTATGTGTGTGAAATATCAAGTCGACTTGATGACGATAACACGTTTGGTTCACAAGGCCCGCGGTGAATAACAGAGAATGGTAGTTTGCATACGCATACATGTTTGGATTTGGCCAGATTTCCTCATCTTGATACGACACGCCAAAAGCCTGGATCACTGGGGTCTAGAGATAGAAATGGAAAGAAAATTATGAACCAAAATTATGGTAGGTCCGGAGTTTGGATGCAGCTGCTGGTGCTGAGTAGGGTTCGATATCTGATGCTATTGGACTTGAATTGCTAACATTATGCTGTAAAACAGTTTTGTTGCAATGCTGCTACAGTGTGATCGAGGAACCATTCGATGCTTGTATTCGGCTGATAGAGCAAGTACACTGTAATTGTATACACGATACTATGAGGTGAAAACTCACACCAGCTGGAATGACATGGCCATCAAGTTTATGGTCAGCTTCTCGGTTGTATCGGCCAGCCCAAGGTGCAACTTTCGCGCATCTCAGTGTCTCATCCAACACCTGACGAAGGTAACTGGAAATAATGATATATTGGTCACCCTTTTTCAGGATTTTCCTTCTGCTCAGGCAGGTATCCGTATCGAATCCGGTCTCAGCGATGTCATTGACAGTCGATGAAATGATGGCCTTTCTGACTGTTCTTACTACCATGTGAACCCACTGTAACATTGTCAACTTACACAAGCTGAGCTACATTATCACCATCCACTTCATCTTCTCCTAAAACCACGGATATCTCTTCCACGATCCGCTCTTGTACGCTCGGATGTGTGGCAATGAAATATATTGCCCAAGTCAACACTGGAAAGGGTAATTTGGGATAAGGTAAAAGTTATTAGTAAGTTTCGAAAAGCTCCGAGGTCATTGCAACCTTCAAGAAATCGGCATCCGGGGTAGCGAGCATAAAGGGGTCGTAACCCTACGTCAGGCCTAAGCCAGGCGTAGTGCTGGTCGAGGATAGGGCATCGACCAGCACTACGCCTGGCTTAGGCCTGACGTAGGGTTACGACCCCTTTATGCTCGCTACCCCAGATTAAGATTTTTTAAAACCAAATATTACACGGGAGCGCAGAACCTCTCCTACTCAATATAGATCCGTGTGCACGCCACCAGGTAATGCTCACCAGGCCTGAGAGCCCAAAGTCGCCATGGGCATCTCTCAGTTTAAATCTACGCGTCACATGTAGTCTTTGATGGATTCACCGTGCCCTCCATAAGATGGGCCTGTTCAGAATACGGAGACATATTGGCAGCTGCGCAAGACTTACAGTAGCCAGTCGTGTGGAATCCAGCCACCAGATGGCTAACAGCATCGTCACGCATTTGTTCATAAGGAACGTCTGACTCGATTAGCGCATCAATGAGGAGGTATTCGTCTGGTGGCGGAGGATGGTGAAGGCGATGTTCGATCATCTCTTCACAGATGTCGTGCAGGGATTTCAGATCTGAAGATAAACAGAATTCGACGTTTGATTTTTCAGCCACGGTAGGCCAACCTACTCACGAATGCTTTTTTCGTATCATCGCTCCAGCATCCTGTCGATGGCTGTAGGCCAGAATTCGTACAACCCGCAGAATTCGTTCACTCCAGCTATAGGGAGGTTGAGATCACCGACTTATCACGGATCCTTGTACATGTACCGGTACGTATACGGATAGACTTCTGGGGCCGTATGCAAGCGTAAAATTTCCTTAAACTATTGTTGCAAACAAAAGATAAGGGGAATTTTACACTTAAGATATTTTATGCATACGGCCTCTGTACAACTAGGACAGATTTTGTGCACATTTCGATCCTTATACAAGGATCGGTGATAAGCCGCTGATCTCAACCTCCCTATTGCCTGTACACTGTACACCGTTTGCGCTGCAACTGCGGCAAATGACGTGTTTTTTTCAAGCAGTCGTGATGTTCGTAACGCTAGGACACTCCTGGACATACTTTCTTGAAAGCGCCTCTCCGTTTCAGCGTCTGCCATTGGATCAGTCAGTCGTTTTTCCATTACAGACCAAACCTAGAACAAGAAAATGAACCGCTCGATACGGAAAAGTTACAAAATGCCAGCATTGATGCGTTGTTTTAGGAAGAGAGAAAGAGACGCCCTGATCTGACTATGCAAGAGTGAGATTACTTACAACATCATATGCTGCTCGCAGTTTTAGTATTTTATTGTCATCTTCAAAGTATTCTCCGAAGCTTCCAAGGGAAATTCCTTTGAATGAGAGCGACATCATGGACTCGGTAAGTGGGATCTGATCATCGGCTCCCAGTTGGGACCACTTATTCAATAATTCTCCAGACAACTATGAAAAGGAATATGACATATTGTATAGGGGTCTATGGACTGAAAATACATGTAACAACATCTACCAATGTCAAGGCGGTGACAGACTGGCGCGAAAGCAACGCGTCTGGAAGCGTTCAACCAATCAGGGAGGCGGTAACACGGACCGAAACACCTACGGAAGAATCTGATTGGTGGCGACGCCGGCAGGACGCGCTGCGTACGCGCCAGTCTGTCACCGGCTTCAGGCTGACTTGAAATGCGAACGACAATGTAGCGAGAAAGTTGTGAACATATGAAGGTTCATCAAATGTGAATGAGACCTACCATGACGAACACCGGGTAGAGCCCCCTCATGGCCGTGTGGCCGTGACATTTATCAGTCACAGCACGCCTTTCACGAGCGCCATCTGCTTCGTGTGCATACGCGATCGATTTGGCTCCGAAGAGGGGCTCAAATAATTTGAATAGAAACGCTGAAGGTAACATATTAAAAACAATACTTCAGTCACGCTGCGTCAATTCTAGTTTTCTAGCTTATCTCTCGAGATCATTCATTTGATTCATGTATCACGCTACTAGTCGAATGGTTTACTTCAGATCAAATCTGTGGGCACAATGGTTTCCTCAATATCAGGGAATGAACAGAACTTTATCTCGCGCCCAGAATTTGAAACAGCGCCGGGAATCCCACTCTACGTCATTTGATGTCAGCCAGTCCTGTACGTTCCAACTTCTGTCGGAGTGTTTCATACGGTTCAGGTGTAACAGAAAAGAATGTCCCCTTGTACAAAGTGTCCGCTTCTATTGTTCAATTTTATGACGGATTAAGGTGCATGGCTATAGAAACCAATCACCAGAGATTAGAATGTAGGATCTTTTGTTCCTTGGACAGTTTTTCCGGGGGACATTCTTTCCCTTCACACCTGGGCAAACCAGTCGACGCAAACATCCGTGTGTAACGGGTCATCTCTGGAAGTATTGCATCTCTAGAATTTTGGACTGCAACTCTGGAGTTGCAATTGTGGAAGTCGGTTTTAATTGAAACACGAGGCGGCGCTGATGATCATGACATGTACAGTTCCTTTGGAAGTGTCATGCCAGCACGTGTAACTTTTCACACGCACGCAGTTTAACCAACACAATTTGTTTCTTCTATTTGTCCTACCCCTCTCTTTTGGGGGAAGGGTACTCCAGTAATGAGCAGCAAGGGCCGTATGCATAAAACATCTTAAGTGTAAAATTTCCCTTATCTTTTGTTTGGAACATAGTTTAAGGGAAATTTTATACTTAAGATGTTTTGTGCATGCGGCCCTTGGTAATCAACCGTTCAGGCGTTTTGTTTATGTCTGTAACGGAATGTATGACGCATTCTTGCGGACAGTGTGACATGTAGATGTAATGATGTATCGTGAATGGTATCAATGCTCCCTTGAGCAACCTGTTTTCCTGGAGTTTGTCCTGGTATGAAACTCCCGCTCCTCAGGTGATATCCGCGAGACGGTTTCTGCAGACGTCAGCTGCATCATTGTGTATTCAGGTTGCTTACCTAATACTTGATAGCTGTACAGTACATGTAAATTTTGGAGTCGACATGACGCTACACATGTGACATCTTTTAGACACTTGTATAACTAGTTAATACTTCCATAGTTGCAATTCCAGAGTTGCAACAGCACTTCCAGAGTTGCAACAATTCCGGAGTTGCACCGTAACATCCGTGCCTGTGTGATGAATCATCCTCTTGCAACAGGTCCTCTAAAACGCGCTCCCCTACTCGCACGTCCGAGGATTGTAACGCGCTATGCAGAGTGGAAATGCCCTGGGTTCCCAGGATGGTGATGAATGGGCCAGCTGTCATGCCTGAATACTTACGTGGTCGATCATACATTCCGATTTGTTCTTGGAAGAGGTTTGGTTTTGAGATACTGATGACCAGCTGTTGGCCCATCCAGAAAGAGGCAATGCCTCCATATTTGGCATGGAGGTCCACCAGAAATTCATGGAGGCTACCTGCCTTTGCAATATCGGCCAGATTGCCATCTCTCAAAAAGAAAACATGTAAGGTAATAAATATCCATGCACAACAATGCACAGTTGCAAAAGACAATCAACTTCTTTTGGGGCTGGCCTAGTTAAATGTCCGTACAATACAATGTTCGGCTATCGTACAAGAATACGGTGTGAGATTGCGAACATTCTATTCAGGCCTACGAGCGTAAACACGCTGGGAACCGGTCGGTAGGAAGGGTAAGGTCAAAATTATGGAGACCATGCAGCTAGATTTATATCCTATAGGCCTATTTGATACATACTTTGAATCGATAGGCTGAAGGCCGGGCACTGTAGTTGTTGTTCCTCTTCGCCCCTGAAGAACAGGAGAGATAAATACCCGTAAGACTAATTTGGGTCGGCAGATCTGAATTTCGCATTTCCCGCTCTGACACCGATCAAAGTCCGTGATATCAAGGTTGCTGGCCTACATCTAGGCCATCTCGATTCGGGCCATGACTATTGTCCATTTATCAGGCAATGATCCAAATACTCTCATCTCCGTACAAAAATCTGACGCGAAGACGGTAATTTGCGTGGAAGACTTGACGGACTTTCCCCGAAATCATTGAGGTCCATTTAATCACGATCCCAACCGATGCATTTAGCCCACCCGGAATGATATTCAGAGCCTGTTATAGCGTAAATATTTGCATGGTAGCCTTTCAGTCGGACCCAAAAATAATAGACCGCCGCTTGCGCTGGGTAACATACTTACTAAATAGAAGACCGCACCTATAGTCAAAGCAATCAGCAATAAGCCTGCAACAGTGAATACGGCCAAACTTAGCATGGTTTCCTCCCCGTCCCGATCAGATTGAAACAAAATGGCTCCAAGGACAAAACCCGTTCCCACCGCACAATGAAATGAAATGACCTCGATCAAGCCGTTCTTGCTGTTCGACAGTGAGATGAGCCGCCGAAGATCGTCAATGGGTTGAGGCCTAGATTTTCTTCCAAATTGCAACGAGTGGAGCTCCATTTCATGTTAGATAAAGAAGAAAGAGGACAGGCAAGGGCCATGCTGCCGGATAAGTGATTCCACAACAACATTACAAGAGTTATGGCTCAAACATTCTTCGTCAGCGAACAGACTGCATGACAGAGATCTTCAGTAGACATTCTCAGCGAACCTGAGCGACATCTGTCGGTAGCCCAAGGAACTATTCACAGCGTGAAAAATGGCGGCCCCACAGGAGGAGCAAGGCTCTGGCTCGGAAAATAGCCCTCGCAAAACGTTACAGGCCATCAAATACAAAAGGGGGAACTTGGAAATTCTTGATCAATGTATTCTGCCGCATTCTACGAAATATGTGAAGGTTGACGACGCACATGGAGCATGGAAAGCGATTAAGAAGATGAAGGTTTGTGTAGCGTGTAGTCATCATTGATCAAGCATGCGTACCGCCATGTGTGTACTGCACTAGAATAGTGACACCCCCGGGAGTGACACCAACATGATCTGTAGCTTCAGGCGTCGGTGAGGTGTGTTTGCTAGGCTTAGTTAGGCTACCAATAATAGGGAAGGCCTAGGAGGTCGTCGGGTCTGTCTGCCCCACCAGCAGGCCCACGGTCGAAAGCCGACGAAGTCGTAGCCTACGGCATGTATTACGGGGAACGGTAGGGCCTACAATGTGTTGAGTGTAGCGGCCTATTGCGTTCCATCGGCATTGGCGGTTTTACAGGCCGAGGCTGTTCATAGGTCGACGGTATCAAAATGTTCATGTCCAATGTCAGTGCCTCTTTGTATAGCCTAATCTTAGCCCATTTGGACTTGGCATGAGTGAGCTATCTTATTCTGCAATTCATTTCTAATAAGCCGATGAGGAGGCGACTAGGCCTACCATTCATTTCCATATTATCGCCTTTTTATCATGTTTTTGGGATATGAAATTTGTAGGTTCGCGGAGCCCCAGCCATCGCCATCACTGGCTGTCTCAGCATTGCAATAGAACTGGACAAGGCTGCTAACCAGTTCAATTCCAAAGAAGAATTATGCAAGTTCGTGAAATCCAAGTTGGACTATCTGGTGACGTCCAGGCCGACGGCAATCAACATGAAAGATGCTGCAGATACCATCATGTCGTGGCTGAAAGTGGTGTCAGCTGATGAAGAGAATGATGTGAATGATGTGAAGCTGTTGTGAGTTGTCCTTTACCAAAAAGAAATAAGCGATTTTTGACAATACATGAGTTTTAAATTGATGTTGTCGGTGTAAAACTCGAACTCAGCAGTTGATAGAAGAAGTAGGCCTAGTATATATGGGTTCTGCGACTTGTCTAATAGACGCTGTTCTCTTTTTGGTATTCATTGAGCGCTCACTTTCAGGTTGATAGAGTTCATTGAAAAGATGTTGGAGGATGATGTCCAGTGCAATAAAACACTTGGACGTATTGGTGCTGATGACATTCTGAGCAAGTACAATCAGGAATCTGTGAACGTGTTGACACACTGTAACACGGGGTCACTTGCCACTGCTGGCTATGGAACTGCCTTAGGTTTGTTTTATCTAGAGCTGACCTCTCATATTTGAACATACATGTAGGCCTACTGTACTTGGCTTCATCCATATAGGGCCTAAAGTACACTTATGGGAAAGAAATTTGTAAACCTTCAGTTTTTGCATTCATCTTCCGTTGTTTTGTGTTTGTGAGTGTACGACCATTCACACCCCCACATGAGACCAACATGTGCTGAATGCTATTATCTATCTCGCTTCACAATAGTGTCATGGTCATCAACGCCACAAAGGTCTCTGAGTCTGACAATAATGTATTGTGATCTAGGTGACAATGGTCACATTTCACATTGAATTGCTGATGCACCAGAATCACATTGCACTGATTTGGGTTACTTTTGACAATACGCGGCCCCTGTCAGTTTTGGGTTTTTTGCACTGCCCGATCTCTTGCATTTTGGGGGTGGGGGAAAGGCTTTAGAAATAAAGGGTTACACTAGTGTTTCCAAGGATTACCATGTCTTTTCAGGTGTTATACGTTCACTATCTGAAAGAGGTAAACTAAATCATGCATACTGCACAGAAACTCGTCCATACCACCAAGGCTCAAGACTGACGGCATTTGAACTTGTCTACGAGCAGATCCCAGCCACGTTGATAACAGACAGTATGGCTGCTCTCCTCATGAAGAAACATGAAATCTCTGCTGTGGTTGTTGGTGCCGATAGAGTGGTTGCCAATGGTGACACTGCCAACAAAATAGGGACTTATCAACTAGCAATATTGGCTAAATACCATGATATTCCATTCTATATTGCTGCCCCATCAACCTCTGTCGATTTTAACTTGAAGACAGGAGATAGTATCCAAATAGAGGAACGACCGCAGGCTGAGGTTACCCACGTCAAAGGAATCAAAATAGCGGCAGACGGTAATTTATGATAATTTTATGATAATTTATCTTGATAATTATGATAATTTATGAATTGTCAATGACTGACTCAATAATCAATTGTTTGTTCAAGAAATTACTGGAATTTGTTCGATTATATCAACTTTTTGTTTTCCAGGTATAAATGTTTGGAATCCTGCTTTTGATGTCACACCAGCAGAACTCATCACTGGAGGTATTGTCACCGAGTTCGGTTTATTCAAACCAGCGGAACTTGAAGATAAATTGTTACATCAGAAAAAGAAATAGATTTCATCTCAAACCTGTCAAAAAATCGTTCGTCATTGCATGAATGCATTTACTTGCTAATTCAATGAGGGTATTTTTCATGTATATATATATATGTACATATGATGTATGTCAGGTCGTCTCTGGCGTAAAGAAACCGTCTAGTCCGACGATGTTGCTGTTGATAATCTTTTGTTACGAAATTTCCAAGCTAATAAACGAAAATGGAAAGCTCAAGTTTTGACTTTCGCTATACTGATATAATTGCCACCACCGATAGCGTGGATACTGTGAGTTTTTCATTTCTTTGTATTGATATGAACTTTTTAAACTTTTCGTCACTGTCTGCATGGTCATTTCTAGCGCCCTCCGATCTCGTTTCTCTTCTTGTATATTTACGGCGCAGTTTGCCGGTGTGAAAGGAATTCCCATGAGGTTATCTTTGAATGGCCATGGTTTCATGAAGCCATCTATGTCCTAATCCCTCGCTGAACAATGAAGCCGGACTTTGATTTCAGGGCGACCTGCGGTCGTGTCTTACCCGTATGTTTTGTACATAGTGGTGGGCTGATATCAGTCATAACCGCTTCATGTACACCCAAAGCGTTGTACATACTTGTAGTTTGTGTATTTATCAAAAGTTCAAACACATGTGAAACGGTCTCTCACTGAGGCTATTGCAGCAAGCGGCATGAAAAACCGTGCAATTCGAAGACCTAATTGACGGTAATAGGACTCGACGTTGTCGATTCTATGTTTTTAGCCAAGGTTACAGTTACATATATGAACAAGTGCGCTCATATTAGGTGGACCTAGGTTTACATTACTCTTGATATTGAAGATGCTTATTTCTTTCATTGACTTTGAAAATCACACCACATACTGTGTATATATGAGAGGGGAAGGCGCACAGTCGCCTTGGCTGTAAAAGAAACAGTTTGTACATGTAGAGTGAAGTTCGGGCATCGAACTGCTTGTGAGTTACGGCAGCGACTCAAAAAGGCGTTTGCACTAGAGCCTTGTTAGCGGCGCCCGCCTTTAGTCGTGACATGACGACGTCAAATTCGTCCCTCGTTTCAGCCCAGACGTCGATAGACGGTGATGCGGCGGAGAAACATTTCTTGCTAGTAGTATTCTATATCCTGCATTTTGGGGGAAACTGCATCATTGTCATTTTCGGTCTCCCAGGAAATGTCCTTTCTTTCCTAGTTACCACTAAAAAGGCAAACAGGAAGTTCTCAACGTGCGTCTACATGTCGGCTCTGTCGCTCGCTGATAATGTCGCATGCGGCATGAACCTCGTGGAAATCACGTGCACCACCTGGGAATACACTCTTGACTGGCCTCACAAGCAATGGGTCATACTGTAAGTATACTCGCGTGGGGGGTGCAATTTTCGAGCGGCAGACGCTCGATAAAAGCATTGTTTGTTTCGGCGGCGTTGGTCACGGACAAAGGATGCGACATCGCACCGCCCGAAAATCGCGTGAATGGATTCTTAGCCTAAAGCTGCTTTTCCACGAGACGTTTGCGGGCGCGGGTAGAAAAAATCGATCCAACGTATTTCCCTTTAGCTGTTTCACTCGCATCCGCTCCCGCCACCGAAACCGCTTCCGCAAACGCCTCGTGGAAAAGCAGCTTTAAGCTGGTAGCACAAGACGAAATTTGTGTCCGCAAATAATCAAATCCGGTGTAAAGTTTTTCAGTGTTTCCGTGTGTCAGTGTTCCCCCCTATTGTTCTGGAAACACTGGCAGATAGATCGACACGTTTCTCTCTGTGTCCTCCATTGTGCCGGCTTATTCCGTCAGACAATAGCAGGGGAACACTCGCAGATGGGGAACGCTCAAAAACGTTACACCGGCTCATCCCTTAGCTAATGTCGCCGACATAAAGCACACAGTCATGTACCTACCGTTAGGCTTTAGCTCACAGACGTGGCTCGTGGCGATGATTTCACTGGGATGTCCGTACTCTGCGCTACCACCTTCAGACTGTCGTATTGGTATTTAGAAAAACTGATAGACAAAAGTTCGGCAAAACGTGTTGCCGATCAGACTCCTGTGTGCACCTAGGCCTACCTAATTTGTCTGCCAGGTCGTTGTGTCTGTTGTCTGTCAAACAAGAGTATGTATTTGTAGTCTCTATAGGCCAAGCATTGAATTGGCTTTTGATATACATGGTTGTCATTTAATCCTATTTTTTGCAGGACTATTTATTATTTAGGATTCACATCTGGGATCATATCGGGTTTAATTCTAGCCGCGATGTCGGTGGACCGTTTGGTGGCCGTCTGGGAACCAATGAAAGCGTCGGAGCGCTGCACCGTCTCGAAAGCCAGAAAGATAATTGCTTGTATCGTAACACCTTTGATTCTGATAAACCTTCATATCTACTTTACCTATAAACACACTATTCATGAAGAAACAGGTAAAAAACTTCCGCAAAATTGCAAGAAAGTCGGCCCGATCGCCTGACTAGCTTTTAACGGTGCTGAAGGTTGTCTGCTAAGAAACAGGCGATCGCCTTCAGCACTGTGTCCAAAGCCATCAGGTACGCTGTCAGCTGGACCTTCACTGACAACCCATTCTCCCATAGCAGGGCTTTAGCGAGGTAAAAACCCGCTGTGGGAGCGGATGCTGACAACCAAGTAGGCCTACTCGTTTTCCATCCCTTCAGTGAGAATAAGAAATAAACGGGTTTCTAAGGTGAAAGACACAGGCCCGTATTCTAGAACCCTCCTTAACTCCAAGGTCCACTTTAAGCTTTTGTATTTTCTGCCCTGCAAACAATAGCTAAAGGTAAACCTTAAGAGTTAAGGAAGCTTCTAGAATACGACCCATAGCTTCCTACCGGACTCGAACCCACGGACCTTCGCATTATGCAGGGTTCATTGGCACACGGATTTTGTCCGACTCAGGTCCGTAAAAAATCTATCATATTGACTTTTGCGTTGTCGTATCCGCAAAAATAGGGGCAAACGGACTGAAAACGGACCGGATCCGTGCGCCAATGAACCTTGCTTTAGGCATCAGCCGCCAGCACTCAGGGGCAGTATACGCCTTAACCGCTAGGCTAAATCACCGTCTTCAAAAAAAGATGGTTCAGTGACCTATGTTAAACGACGGAGTACCCTGTGAGTAGTCCAAGCAATCTCCGAATTCAAACACTTTCATGTTCAGTGAGAATGATGCGAATTATTCCGCGTTATTGTTCGGTTAGGTCACAGTGCATCTTGCCCCGACAAGCGTTCCAATCACACTCCCACCCTCGCCCAATCCACGTGGAGGGAGGGTAGTCGGAGGGTAAAGTGACCGTAGGCCTATGTCAAGATGGTCAGACTGCTGTTCGAGCACAACATTGTGAAGGCCGGACATGCCGGAAGTGGTAAACGATGCGATGCAAACTTGCCAACAAGATAATTTTTATTTCTTTCTCAGGAATCGAGGCCATATACAGGACATTTCCTCCGGCACCATGGGCTGAACAAGTGATTTCTATCTTTAACCTGACAATTGGAACCACGTTTCCATTTGTGGTGGTGGTTATCAGTAACAGTCTCATCATCTTGAAGGTTTCAAAAGCCGCTAAGGAAAGAGCGATGATGGAAGCGAATCAGGGGGAGAAAGGGAACAAACAATCAGCGGAAAGGGCACATCTCACCAGAATGCTCATCATCGTCTGCTGTGCTTACGTCTGCCTCTCGCTCCCCTTTCGGATATTCGAGATATATTTCAGTGTACCGGAAGTAAAGGCGTCATATGACATGTCCAAATCCGTCATCTTTCTGAAATTCAATGTTCAGTATTGGTCCGTGGGAATCCTGTGGAATGCAAACTACGCCGTTCCGTCCGAGAGGATGTATCGTTTTCAGAGGTAGTTTGGAAGTGCCTTAATTGTGGCTGTTCGTAATTTCTACCTCTGCCGCTTGGGGTTTATTATATCTATTAAGTTCAGCTTTAAACTAGGCCCCCTATCACACAGCACTTCGAAACGACTTCATTGCTGGCCTTGGCCAGCTCTTGTTTCTATTTTGGACTGAAATAACTCGTAGATCAACTGCTGGCTTCGGGGATTGTATGGCTTTAATCACGATTTCTGCTAAAAATGCGTTCGGAACACCTCGGGTCTTTCCGTCATACTTCGGGAAAGCCCCTCCGATGTCATACAGTCATGTGCGGAGTGATTCTGGACGTGATCGCGTCCCAAATTGTTAGGCTGCCGCATCACTCACAACAAGTCGCCACCTCCGCGAACAAAATATAACACCAGCAAACCCTGGCTGTTCGAAGGCGTGTATATCGCTCAAATATCTATAATTGGCATATATTTGATACGCTGTATGTAACCTTGAAAGTGACACTTCAGTAATGTGGTTAGTTACACATTTTGGTGATCATGCCGGGCAAGTGAGAAAGTAGCTCTCGCCGCTGAACGTATAATATACGTTGTAATGAAATCCCTCAAATCAAACTCGATGGAATTCATGCAAAACGCATGGACAGCATTTAATCAGTACACTAATCGTGCTAATGAGTACTAAAGTACACAAAATGATCATATAATGTGTGATTTTCGTCATTTCAATACTGTATTTAGGGAACTATTTCTTAGCGGAAGAACACTCCGCCACTCTGCGTAATCGGCGCGCCGCATCACATATCCTTCCATTTCAATATGGCCGCTTGAATATGACATTAGAGATTGAAATCTGGCACGGTTTCAAGCTCTAAGTTGAGAATGGCCAATAATGCTATGGCTTCGGCCCTGATTGAAAAATCTAATACGTGTACAAAATACTATATCTTGAATTTGTATCAGTATCTAACTCACCAAGTAAGGCACAGAAATCGACACACAGAATGATAAATACAAGCCCTGGAAGACGACTTCTTGTATAGTATCTAAAGTCCCTGTTTTATCCTTTATTTTACGTACTCTGCTGTTGGGAATACAGGTCGAAGATAAATACACTCACTGGCCATAAGTATTGCAACATAGGTTTTTTCTTAATTTCTCGGTAGTCAGCCATCAGTCTTTGATTTTCAAATGTGGATGTGATACTTTGAAGGGAAATAAGTCTGTTGGTTCGAAAAATTTTAAGGAAAGTGAATATATCACGGTAATATCAGAATATCAAAATATCACCGATTTGAGATCTCGAAGATTTTGAAGTGCAAGACTGCCAACTTTTTACTAACTGAAGACAAGGGAAATTCATTCACAACTGCGAAAAAATTGAGCTAAAAGGTCTCATCGTTTTCGTGTTATTTGACGTAGAAAAATGCCCAATTTTGTGAAAAATCGCGGTTTTTTCGAGAAAAGTTCAATTTTCTTGACAACTGTGGCTTTTCTTTGGATGAAATTGGCATGGTGGGATACATGGGATGTCAGCTTTACATCAGCAGCGGAATCTCATGAAAAATCTCACTTTTTCATTTTTTGATAATTTTTGATGATATCAAATATCTTTCTTCGCAGTTGATATTTTTCCAATTTTTTTGTTGTAAATCATTGCTCACCATCAGGCTTCATTGTCGTGAAAAGGAGAGAGCGATCCAGTATCGCATGAAGATTTTGTCATTTTCATGTTTTGATATTTCGTTTTTAAGGCTTGACATTTTCATCAGCAGTGAGATTTTTCAGTCCGTATGGCCAGCACCCTGTTTCGCCATCGGTCCCCCAATATATACGTGAAAATAGATGCAAAAGTAGTAAAGGCATGAGGGAAATCCAGAAAAAACCTATGTTGCAATACTTATGACCAGTAGTGTAGTTTTATAAAATGAACTGTGCTGCGAAGTTGTTGTCGTTTATGTCGCATATTTCCTTTTTACTTAACCGATAGAAAGCTAGGAAACGCCCGCCTGTGATTCTGGACTGAGACCAATTTCCGGATTAACCAACAACGACACACTGAAGTTTCGATTTTCTTCGGGCAAAGGTAGAAAGGATTTTATCAGAAAGAAGATAAAAAACTTTAAAAAAAAAAAAAAATTCATCAGCCATTATTCAAATTGCTCTGTTTCAGCCCTTCCTAGTCCTGTAGCATACTGGTCGCTGGATACCACTCACAAACTGCAGGACGTTGGGACATTGTTCACCATAACCAACTACAATGTGGCTGTGATAGCGGATGGACCATGCACGGATCCTTATTCATCACGTTCACATCAGCGCAACAATCCTATCTTCGAGTTGCCGCCTCTTCATCTTTGAACCTTCAGGGCAGTTTCGCCTTCACCCTCTTTTTCCGACCGTCAGGAAGTTATACCTACCCCCTCATTACGAAACCGTGTGCGACAGGGTTATCGGTAAACCAGACATTTGGGCCATCGGTTATTCTAAGCAATTGCGACGTCATCATTGCAATGCACTGAGGTGATAGCTAATTCCCCACAATTCCACTCCAACACGTGGTACTTTATTGGGGCTTCCTACAACAGCGCAACGGGGGACATCATTGTTTACGTCAATAATGGCGGTTCACCTGAGATCACCTCGATACCAATCGACAACAATCTGAAGCCTCACTGTCCTGGGGATCTCCTCATTGGCGCACGACTCTTTACCCGGCGTCTTATTTCTCCGGCCAAATGTCGAAAATTCGGGTTTTCAACACGGCACTGACCCAGGCAGAGATAGCGGCGTAGAGAGACATGTGATGATCCTGCGTCAGCGACGACGACGGCCGTCCCAACTACTACTACAGCTGCCCAAACCAGTAAGCATCCATCCATAGTTTCTTCCACATTATTAGAAAACACAACCTGGAACCGGATACGGAACTCTTCATTGATTACTGAGCATGCGCAGCGCTTTTGCCACTCCCGTATTTTGCGTGCCAGTCACGACCTGGTGCCTCGGACAGAGAATTTAAGTGATAAACATGCACAAAAGAGGTAGTAGATTGTAAAAGTACATGTATATTATATAAAGACAATCCTTAGTGCGTCTGGACTCTCCTTGCGGCTTCATATTGCCGTCGTCATGTCTTAATAATGAAATCTGAGCACTTTCGGCCTACTCGGCGTGGTCTCGCCCGCACGTGGTCGTCGCTTTCCCGCGGCTCTTCCCCCTTGAGGTTTGTCATAATTTGTGCATATTACGGTGTACTATGTTGCGTCAAGTTCGTGCAGTGTTGTTTCTGGATGACCCCTAGAAGACTTTCTCCCCATGGCCAAAACCTTCAAGGAATTGTATTCCATCAAGGGCTAACTGACCAATTGTACCTGAAACCTGAAGAAGATAATTGAGAAATTAGTATCATGGAGGTCTTGTTAGTATATAGGATAGAACAGACTGTAGGCCTATTGAAGAGTCTGCCAACTGCTGGCATTACAGTGCCCTGCAGTCTTATCCCAGGAAACAAGCACATATTGGCGATCCCATATGGGCATTCCCAGATGGGCCCCATCGCATGTGGGCAAAATAATATGGGGCCCATATTTTTCTTGGGTGCATGCCCACATGGGGCCCAGATCTGAAACTATAGGTTACACACCAGTAATTGACCAATCAGGGCCAGGTTGTATAAAAAGTAGTACTATTAAAATTGGTATTTCCCCTTTAACACGATTTATTCGGTTTGGATATTTTTGTAAATCCTCTTTTTGCTGAACATGAAATAATATAGTGTTTATTTAAAAATCTGATGAGTTTTTGGATATGTTGTACGTCTTGTATTCCTCCGCAGGGCCGATTCACTGCCATGGGCTCTGGCAGCCAGCTCAGTGCTTCTCTCTCGTGTCAGTGACCCCTCTCGTGTCTGGACCCCCCTAACCCTGATATTATCACGGTCAACCCACAACGAAAATTATATGGTTTGAAAATCTAGCTATGGTCCTTATAATCCCCAAATATTACAATCATCGGAGCGTCTGGGTGCGAGTGACAGGATGGTATATTGTGGTCTCGTGAAAGGAAAATGGCTTGGATTTGTATTACTGGTGTGCCGCCTATATGGGGCCCATGTGCTGCCCATATGGGCTTGCTCGTAGGGATTTTACCTCCTGGGGGCTGGTTGCACAAAACTCACGATAGCGCTAACTTGGTATTAGCGCTAACTTTCATGTTACATGTAGATGACATAAAAATTCATTGTCTTTTTACGTCATTTAAGTGGTACTTATCTTTAGTGTTGAACAAACGATAAGTGTCCCACTTAGTTTAGTAGTTTTATGACTATTAGACGGGGCTATGAGGTCCAAAAATATTGAATAACCTTACCTGGAAATGGAACCAGCTGAAATTATACTTTTCTTAGGGAGAGAGTTCTGAAGTTTTCGAATATGAAGTTCGTTTTTCTCTAACCCACCACGAAGGTGCTTAAAATCGGTTGCCATGGTAACCACCTAGGAAAATTTGAACGTGAATCATAAAAAAATCCTTTTCTCGAATTCTCAGACGAGGAATGACCTAAATACTTCATTTCCCCCACAGGAATTACCCAGCTGAAGGATAACAAAATGATTCAAACGAACTCCTTATACACTCACACCGCGTTGCTATGGAAACGAATTAATCCGAAATTTTCACCATTTTTGGGTCGTTTTTCAAGTCATCTCATTTGAAGTTTTTATACACATGAGCACATTACAACAGGCTAACTAGTTTGCTCATGTATATTTTCAGTTATTATCGTAGAATAATAATTTGGTTGAAACTTAGGTATTATCCACCACTAAATGATTATTATCTGTTGCTATAGCAACCATGTGCCTTCTCACAAAATCACGGAAAATTGTCTTTTTTGGCTTAATTCTGTAACCACCCAGCCGATTTTAATGCAACTCGGCATGTTGGAGGTCTTCATAAAACTAAACATTTTTATCAACCTTTCATTGCCGCAAATAGGGGCAGTTGCCATGGAAACCATTTTATTTTTCCAGCGTTTTTGGTTTTTCCACCCAGGGAACTTGTTATTTGTTTCTATGCAGCGTGGATGGAGTGAACCAGGTAAAATTAATAAATAATAGTGCAAAATGGTCTGAAATTCAGAAATAGACAGATTGTTTTGAGTAAAACCACCAGTTATTCATCAAAAATACGTTGTCATGACAACCAAATGGGATCGCAGCGTCAAGATTAGAAACAAGTGAATGAAAATGCGTGACGAATACTTCTTCCAATAATTATGTAACTGAATTCACCTTGTATCAACCACAGACAATGACTCTGGTAATTAGATGACCATACGAACGCTTGCAATGCACCCGTTGCCATGGAAACGTATCATTCTTTGCTTTTTTCTTAAAAAAACTACTGGATTGATGTACACTAATGACTAGGTCAGAAATACTGCTAATCATAAATAACTGTGAACATAGTGAGGAAATAATTGAGGGGGATTAAGACATCATATTGGCAGGTTATTGATTTTTAATTGTGTACATCGTTACCATGGTAACTGGGGATAATATTTAACCGGTTCATTTATTTTGATCAAGTAAAACTGAGTTCAAGTAAAACTGAGTTTTACTTAGTTTTCGCATGTCATTTTCAGCAACGCTGCAGATGCATTTCGGAAAATTGGTTACAATAATATTTAGTTCCTTTTGTTAATTTGGCACATCTTGAGGTTGCCATGGAAACTAAACCAGAAAATGAAGATTTTCGTGTTCCCTTACTTGATCGCTTATTATTCTCATCCGAATGGTTTACGTAATAATTGCTGTTTAGTACTGCAATTGGCTGTCTTTGCATTTTGCTAAAACTCGTTTTATTTGAAAGTGCAAAACATGTTGCCATGGTAACGGTTCGTGTACAAATCCCAGTGGACAATCAAGAGCATCATGCTGCATTCAAAGTAGTACCGTGTAGGAGTTCTTGTCGCTTACATATGAATTCTCATCTGAAATATTTCAGTTTAAAACTGAAATATTGACCCATTTCTTGTTGTCATGGCAACCATTTCTGACTACCACAGAAGTTATCAATGGTACCTAGCATGCACGCATGCGTCAGATCGACCTCATGGTTGCTGCGCAAAGTGTTGTATATAGGTCCTTCACTGGCGTCACGACGGTTACGTGAGTGTCCAGATTCGGCCATGTTGGCCATCAGATGTCCAGTGATGACGTGAAAACTGTCACGTCATGACATTTTTAAATCAAACTCTGTGTATCGACGCTGTCTTCATGCCGTGATATCGCTTGACATTTTGACCGCCAATATGGTGGCACCGTGTCGTCGTGGAAATGTGGCATCACGTGAAGAACCTCTATTTTGTGGACTTTTGGAAAACGATCTACAGTATCATACAGAATGGGGTAGATACAATCAAACAAATTGGGAACATTCCTTGATTACCATATAAATCTGGAAGAAAACATATCCAAGACAAGAACTGGAACAGTACTTCGAGTACTGCATGATGTGCAGGACTGTCTAATGGGATTTGCACGAAAACAGTGTTACCATGGCAACATATTCTATATTTGGAAATGGATTTTTGACAAAATGCAAATATAGCAAACTGCATCTGCTGAATAGTGATTATTACATATCATTCGGATGAGAACAGTGAGCGATCTAGTAAAGAAAGATGGGAATCTTCTTTTCTGGTTTGGTTTCCATGGCAACCTCAAGATGTGTCAAATAAACAAAAGGAACTAAATTTTATTGTACCCAATTTTTGGGAAATGCATCTGCAGCGTTACTGAAAATGGCATGAAAAAACTAATAAGTTTTACATGATCATCAATTAAAAAATAAATGAAACAGTTACCCAGTTACCATGGTAACCATGTATAAAATAAAAATTTAATAACCTGCGTATATGATGTATTAATCCCCCTCAATCATTTCCTGACTATGTTCATAATTATTGATGGTTAACAGTATTTCTGACCTAGTGTACATCTATATAATAATGCTGGAAGTCGGCTCAATAAAGTCACACTTAGAAGCTTTGTTTTGCCTCGAAATTCGGCATGGTAATAGAGAATACCATATCCTGATGCAACGGTTGGTTGATTTTACGAAGAGAACTTTGTTATGGTCGCAATTTTACTTTTTTTAGCAGTTTTGTTCAATTGCTTTCTAAATTCTCCCTACTGCACCCTTTTGGCTGCATTATATTCCTTCCACCAGGGCCGGGCATTTCATCCTCGGTTGAATCACAAACGTCAGTCCCCACGGGTACTTCCTAATCAGTCAATATTTTTAAAGAAAAAAGCTAAGAATGATACGTTTCCAAGGCAACGGGTGCATTGCAAGCATTTGTATGGTAAACTAATTACCAGAGTCATCATCTGTGGTTGATACAAGGTGAATTCAGTTACATATTGGAAAAAGTATTCGTCACGCATTTTCATTCACTTGTTTCTTGACGCTGCGATCCCATTTGGTTGTCATGACAACGTATTTTTGATGATTAACTGGTGGCTTTACTTAAAGCACTCTGTATATTTCTGAATTTCAGACCATTTTGCACTATGTTCACAGTTATTTTATGGTTAGCAGTATTTCTGACCTAGTGTACATCAATCCGTTAGTTTTTTTAAGAAAAAAAAGCTAAGAATGATACGTTTCCATGGCAACGGGTGCATTGCAAGCGTTTCTATGGTCATCTAATTACCAGAGTCACTATCTGTGGTTGATACAAGGCGAATTCACATATTGGAAGAAGTCAATTCGTCACGCATTTTCATTCACTTGTTTCTTGACACTGCGATCCCATTTGGTTGTCATGACAACGTATTTTTTATGACTAACTGGTGGTTTTACTTAAAACAATCGGTCTATTTCTGAATTTCAGACCATTTTGCACTGTTATTTATTAATTTTACCTAGTTCACTCCATCCACGCTGCATAGAAACAATAACAAGTTCCCTGGGTGGAAAAACCAAAAAGGTAGGAAAAATAAAATGGTTTCCATGGCAACTGCCCCTATTTGCGGCAATGAAAGGTTGATAAAAATGTTTAGTTTTATGAAGACCTCCAACATGCCGAGTTGCATTAAAATCGGCTGGGTGGTTACAGAATTAGGCCAAAAAAGACAATTTTCCGTGATTTTGTGAGAAGGCACATGGTTGCTATAGCAACAGATAATAATCATTTAGTGGTGGATAATACCTAAGTTTCAACCAAAATCTTATTCTACGATAATAACTGAAAATATACATGAGCAAACTAGTTAGTCTGTTGTAATGTGCTCGTGTGTATAAAAACTTAAAATGAGATGACTTGAAAAACGACCCAAAAATGGGTACATGCCCTATTCGCCTTATCTCATTTCGCCTTTTCCCATTTCGCCTTCAAAAAGTGTACATTTCGCCTTTTCCCGATTCGTCTTCTCTCATTTCGCCTTCTCCTACTTCGCCTTATCTCATTTTACCTTTGTCTCTATTTGCCTTTTTCTACCTCGCCTTCTCCTGTTTTGCCTCTGTTTCTTTTTGCCTTTTCTTAAGTGGCCTTTTCTAGTTTTGCCTTTATCTCAATTTGCCTTTGTCTTTTTTCGCCTTGTCTTAGTCTGCCTTGTCTCAATTCGCATTTGTCTAAATTTGCCTTCCTCCTAATTCGCCTTCTCTCATCTTGCCTTTGTCTTTATTCGCCTTACTCTTATTTTGCCTTCTTCCTATTTCGCCTTGTTCGATCTTGCCTTAGTCTCATCTTACCTTTTCCTATTTGCCTTTGTTTCATTTTACCTTTTCTTGAGTGGCCTTTCAATTTTTTCTTCACCAAATTATCCTATTTTGCCTCATCCTTACTTTACCTTACCCTTAATGGGCCGATGTCACAAAGCGTGTTTAAGACGTAGACGCGTCTAATTTCACTAAATGCCAAAGAGTTATTCTGTGTGAGTTTTCAAGAAACATTTGATATTACCCGATTTTTAGAGCGCTCACAGACAGAGAATGATATCAGTGCATGAGCATCGAAAGATTAAACAGCAGTATTGAGTGGAACATTTCCGATCCGTGGATACCAATTGAAGTTCGAGATTTAGCGTGAATGAAACTGATCTTGAAACAGCCAAGCTTCTCGCTAAGCCCCAAAATGTGTAGCCTACAGAAGAAATTTCCGACTGTGGCCTCTTTTAAATATGCACTAGCAGCTACCGGTACTAAGTTACTAAGGCATGACACAATATGTATGAGAAGGTAAAGTAGGATGTGACAGGATGGGACAAAGGTGAATTGAGAAAAGGCCAGTCAAGACAAAGGCAGAATAAAACAAAGGCAAGATAAGCGAAGGCAAATTGAGCAAAGGCGAGATAGGAAATGGCAAAATGAGAAAAGGCAAATTGGGAAGAAGGTGAAATGGGACAAAGGCTAATCCAGAAGATGCGAAAAGAGAAAAGGCAAAATAATACAAAGGCAGAATAGAACGAAGGCGAAATATGACAAGGCGATTTGGGATGAGGCGAGATGAGATAAAGGTGAATTGGGAGTAAGGCAAGTCAAGACGAAGGCAGAATAATACAAAGGCAAGTTGGGTGAAGGCGAACTGAGAAAAGGCGAGATATTGAATGGCAAAATGAGAAAAGGCAAAATGAGAGAAGGCGAATTGAGATAAGGCGAATAGAGCAGACACCCAAAAATGGTGAACATTTCGGATTAATTCGTTTCCATAGCAACGCGGTGTGAGTGTATAAGGAGTTCGTTTGAATCATTTTGTTATCCTTCAGCTGGGTAATTCCTGTGGGGGAAATGAAGTACTTGGGTCATTCCTCTTCTGAGAATTCGAGAAAAGTATTTTTTTATGATTCACGTTCAAATTTTCCTAGGTGGTTACCATGGCAACCGATTTTAAGCACCTTCATGGTGGGTTAGAGAAAAAAGGACTTCATATTCGAAAAATTCAGAACTCTCTCCCTAGGAAAAGTGTAATTTCAGCTGGTTCCATTTCCAGGTAAGGTATCTCCTTAAATAAGGCCTTTTTTGGACTTCATAGCCCCGTCTATATGGGCGCTTAAGTGTGAAGCTTCTCTTACCTCCAGGCAACATGTCCCTCTGCCAAATGCGAGGTTCCCTGAAATGATAAGGGATAAATTTTTAGAATCCATCGATGTTGCACAGATTTTAGAGTAACTACAGTACAGTACTAGGCCGAAAGGTGGCGCGTCACGTCTTCCATAACATAACGTCACATCGTAATTGAAACCCCTTGAACATCTCTTTGCATTGTCACAGCGACATCTATTCACGAAACCCTGCTAGGCTTAGTTGGTTACTAAATCATCCAGTTTGTACAGGCCAATGTACACCACTAGCAGCCAACTAAGCAAGCAGGGTTTCGTGAATATGAGGCCTGGTGTCTTCTTGGTCCATATTCATAAACTTAAGTCAGAGTGTGATACTTATCTTTTGAGAGGATAAGTGTGGCACTTAGACTTAAGTAGTTTTATGAAATGGGCCCTGGAGGCAGAACTCTGGAATCACCGGCAGGTATTTTTCTGGAAAGATAAATGATAAAGGTTTAGAATCCGCCAAAACTTGACTGATACAAGGGTAGGGCCTACATATAATACAGTGATAGGCCTACAGGGGGCGCGTCGCGATTCCAACATGCGCTTGAGTGTCCAGGTTCGAAAAAAACTTCCATCACGTCACATCGATCGAAAAAATAGCTAAAATCGTACATCGGAGCGACATCTGGCGTCTTCTGGAAGGCATAACTGGTTCCTGGAAAGATAAATGGTAAACGTTTAGAATCCGTCAAAGCTTGACTGATACCAAGGGTAGGGCCTACATATAACACAGTGCTACAGGGGGCGCGTCGCGAAACATGCGCAAAAAATTCCGCAGGGGTTCCGATCGAAAATAGCGTCCTCCACCAATCGAAAAAAATCCTCCGTCATCGAAAAATAGCCGAAAAACCCCATCATCTCCCTTCATGACATCTTCCATGTTGGTTCACCACTGTACTGCAAGTAGAAACTGATAGAAGGGCCGCTGTCAGAGCGCGGTGTTAGTTACTGAATGTTTGGTCTTCAGAAGGAATTCCGACCGCTATGATGGCACCTCCCCAAGTCCACCAATAGCACATCTGAAATTTCTCCAGCGAGGACCAATCTCTATTCCCCCCACCCCCAAAAAACGTTATGTGCAGATTGGCCTATTATGATTTGAACCCGTTCAAAAAGCGCTGTTTTCTCATGTCTTTTTGAACTGATTCAAAACAAACTGCATGGTGTAACCCAGTGGATTGCCTTCTTGTTCAAAATGGCAATATTTCATTTCGTTTTGTACTCTTTAAGGGCAGCGCCACCTATCGAAGGTTACAGAAAGTAACTCAAAGATGGCGCCTTTTTGAACCAGGACCTTCTCCCCTTATTTCAGTAACGACCTCGCAAAAGCAGCATATGGGCGGTTATAACCGCAAATAAAGGACATCAAAACGAGGACATCGTATATGCAAAACGAGGACATTGTATTTGTTGAACGAAGTCTATATGATGTAGCGCGATGTCTATGTTACACGGCATGGACAAGAAAGTACATAGAATAAACTCTGTGCACAAAGCACGAAGAGGACAGCACACACCACAACAAGGACGTCACGAAACGAAGACAACATGCACCACGAAAAGGACGTTGCGAGACGAAGACAACAGGTGGCGCTCGCGTCGCCGTTTTCTCATTGTTGTGAAGTGTTGTTTTCAGCCTGATTTTTTTTGGAAAAACCGTGAATTTCCGTTTACTATGTAGGCGTACAGTAAGATGATAGATAGTAGGTCATCGGCAGGGTCGGATCCAGGCGTGGGGGCGTGGGGGGCGTACGCCCCCCCCCCTATTTTTGGCAGAGCAGTGATTTTTTTTAGCAAGAAAAATTCAATCACATACAAATTCGAGTTTTTTGCTCTCAGATGCCAGGAAAATGCATCTAAAAGCATTTAAATTGTCAAATTTTTCGGGGGAGGACCCCCAGACCCCCCTGTTTCGGCTTCGCGCTCTCGATGCTCACCACTTCCGTCGACCTACGTCCCCCTTTCTGTCGACCCTGGATCCGACCCTGATCGGCATGAATAATATCGCCACACTGTCTACTTGAAAAACAACAGCTTCCTCAACAGAGCGGTCCAATTCAGCGAATTTCGGATCCTCTCCCGACTGATTAGATTGACACGACCAACAAATAATTCTGCGATATTATTCATGCCGATGACCAACCACCTATCATGATACTGTATGCCTACGTAGAGAACGGAAATTCACGGTTTTTCAAAAAAAATCAGGCTAAAAATAACACTTCACAACAATGAGAAAAGAGCGACGCGAGCGCCACCTGTTGTCTCCGTTTCACAACGTCCTTTTCGTGGTGCATGCTGTCTTCGTTTCGTAACGTCCTTGTTGTGGTGTGTGCTGTCCTCTTTGTGCTTTGTGCACAGAGTTTATTCTATGTACTTTCTTGTCCATGCCGTGTAACATAGACATCGCGCTACATCATATAGACTTCGTTCAACAAATACAATGTCCTCGTTTTGCATATACGATGTCCTCGTTTTGATGTCCTTTATTTGCGGTTATAACCGCCCATAGCAGCAGAAGTGTGATCATCAAAATAAACTCCCCTTAAAGAGTTGATAAAAGAAAAAAATTGGTCACGACACATGCATTGAAATGTGCAATTCCACCCATCCCCACAAATGTATCTGCTACCGGTACTGAATATGCTACAAGACTTCTTGTGAGCATATCTGGTCCTGAAATGAATTTGTGATTAGGAACATATAGGGCACAGTAAATACAGTAGTTCCCACTCCCCCGCTCCCCCCTCAGCTGTCCTTGCGTGCAGAACATTTATACAAAATGTGCGTCGTGTTAAAGGACGGCTCGACCCTCTGAAATGAGCAATGATTAGTTACATGGCTGAAAAGAAGAGATGGTTAGACATTCATGGGGAGGACCCACTATGTGTATACATGAGAACCTGGGACGCGAGGTGGCGCTGTGTTTCTTAAAACGTGAGTAGACATGTATACAGCAGAAGACCTTTGGCAGAACAGTGGGTGGAGCCCACTGACATGTGGAAGCAGTAGCGGTCCGTGTTGACCACAACTGCGCTGAAAATGGAAGACATTCATACGAAAACGCAGACCTATACAAGCAAACCTGCTTCTAAACGTGTCTAATTTAGATGCAGATTCAGCTTGCGATATGTAGGCCTAATTTCTAAGTGACATCCACTTGGCTCAAACTGCTTTCCATTTTACGCGCCATCCGCTTGGCTAACTAAGTCACGTGGGTCGATTGACACACCCACAAGGCCAACAAAACCTGAAATAAACGACATAATGTAGGCTGAATGAAACAATGGCTGCAGATATGTGAAACTTTGGGGAGGTTTTCGATTCATTTGTGTTCCAGTTTTTCATTGGCTGTTTCATGCTTTGTGTCCTAGGTTTTCATTGGCTGTTTCATTCAGTTCAGCAACTGGTGTTAAAATGACCAAAAAAAGGCGGGGATCGTGAAAAATCTGAATCAACCGAAAAAAATTACCCAGGAACACCACTGCTCACCCCATGTTAGACCAGTGCAAAAGTGGCGTTCCAACTCAGCTCTATCGTGCAATGGCCCACAGTCAGTTGTCCTGTACCTTGTCTTCGGTGAGGACTTTTCCGATGCTTATTAGGTGATGATGATAATGTCATGTAGGCCTATTCCACATAGTCCAAAAAGAATTAATCCATTGTTCTTCACCTCACTTCCTGATCAGTTGGTCACAGTCCGATAGATGATTCCAACGAAAACGTTAGGGTAATCCCCACAATCGAATAGAATGACACATCCCCACAATCGAATAGAATGACACATCCCCACAATCGAATAGAATGACACATCCCACAATCGAATAGAATGACGCATCCTATGTTATGTAATCCACGTGTTCACCTCGTAACCGCCATATTGATTCCTATGGCATGTGCAATCCACGTCCTCGCATCGCAGACGGCATTCTGCACTCCAAAAGGTTCCGAATGCACTCAGACGTTTCGCCCCCGACTTCCCTCCCTCGGAGTTTGAACTCACTGGCTGAAAAACACAAGACAACGTCACACCCTCTGTAAAACAGTCAATATTATTTGAGAAATCGGCCCTAAGTGTATGAAATGCAGAAAAAACCGATCACGTTTTGGAGAGAGAAGTGAAAGTATGCCCTCAATGGGCTGAGTTAACTTCCTTTAAAATATGGCTGGTACACGACCTTGCGCAATGGCAGAGGTAGTCTCGCTTGGCCAGACGCTACCTGCTCACCCTTCGGTACCATTGGGTAAGTCACACTCCGCGTCTGGCTCTTTTAGAGATTAATAGTCGTGAAGACCGTGTGGTGGCAGCACTTCACAAGGCCTTCTCATTTCGCTTTAGTTTCGCGGAATTTCCGAGTGAGAAAGCGTGGTGATTGGCTGGAGCCCATGGAGTGCCATCTAGTGGTGTTCACGGCTTTTGAGCCCGAAAAGTGCCAGTGTGTAGGAGACCGGGACGTCGGATACACACTGGGGCTGAGTGTATGGCACAGGTTATAGTATTTTACAGTGTGCCTAGAGAGATCCAGCTTTTTGCGCGAGAAAACTCATATCTCGAATACCATCATTCACCTTAGAACATTAAAGAGACCCTGTAGGCAGCCTAGATTCGGCTCATATCAGTACGGTCACTTCATCACAGGTGGCGCCAGCAATAGGAGCTGTGAGTGAGTTGGCCAATAGGTGTCACTACGGCCCAATTCAATGCATATAGCGGACCCAGTCATTCTTGATCGAGCTGCAATCACGTGGATTTTCCTGTGTATTGGTCCGCTAGAACTTTGCGTCCCTTACTTACCGGTGCTTATGTTCGTTGACCAAGACCAAAAGTGGTGTTTCAACTTTTCTCTGCTGGGAGGGGTCAACGTAATGCAAAGATTCAATTCCTGCAGGAATTCCAAACTTCAGTTTAGTTAGGCCTTCTCCCCTGTTTAGTTAAGAAGTCGGACGGATCTGACCACAGTCCTATTTGTTGGTAATGTTCGACGTATCATCTCCGTCTTCAGCTTGCCATGACAAGTGTTCCTATCGTGTAGGGAGCATAGTTCGAACTGTGACGTAACTAGGCCTTGATAATGTCAGGATGTCAATCTCATTCACAGTCACAGAGTCAGACAAATAAATCGTATGGCATGAAACTGTATTTTGGGAAACATGCGTTTCGAAGTTCCGTTGGTTGTAGCTAGGTGGCGTAGCGTCATCTCGCCGGGCTCAGACGCGCCCGTCGCACCGCAAATCGCTGGAATGAAAAAAAGAAGACTCAGTCGCATTCTTTCTGAAAATTCGGGAGAAATTCAGTTTGTGCATGAAATGTAAGGGAGCGCAGGGGTGCATCCATTGGTCAGGGTGGAGGTCCTCGAAGACCCTGATGAAACCAAACCGCAGCAAAATCCAACTCATTCGATTCCCAAACTTTGATAGGCTGGTCGGCCACTCCGCTGGTGCAAGAACAGGCACTGTCTATGTAACTTCTGCATCCGATTGGTTCATCCCCAAGTAACAGACAGGTTGCGAAATTAGCGGCCGCCATCTTTTTTGTAGACTTGGCGGAATTTTCGAACTTTTTCAAATATATTTCGGATAGCTGCTTGTTTGCTAAAATATCTTTATGCAATTCTAGTGGCTTACTGTATGACCTTTCTTTCTTTGAACGCCTCTGACAGTGCAAAATTCCATTGAAAAAACCCAAGCAACGGCAAAAGTCTACAGAAAAGATGGCGGCCACAAATTTCGCAAACTGTCTAGTGAATAGGACAGAGATTTGAACCATGCATGTACTAGAATAAACAGTTTGCGAAATTTGCGGCCGCCATCTTTTTTGAGGATTTCGGCATTGCTTGGCCCCAAAACGCCCACGCGAACGTCTACACATTGTTTGGTGTTCTCTTCTTGGCATCGTACAGTGAATTTGGCGTTGGCGTTGGCGTTTCGGGGGCTTTGCGAAAACTCCCTATTCATAACGCCTCTCGAAAACACTCGAAGTAAACTTGGCGCGCTGTGACTGGCCGTAGGTGGCACAGGGCGTCAGGTGAGCAAGGTCGCTCCCCTCCCCCAGACGTAACCGAAAAATGTACATTGTATTTTTTAATAGACAGTTTGCGAAATTAGCGGCCGCCATCTTTTCTGTAGACTTTTGCCGTTGCTTGGGTTTTTTTCAATGGAATTTAATTTGCACTGTAAGAGGCGTTCAAAGAAAGAAAGGCCATACAGTAAGCTACTAGAATAGACAGTTTGCGAAATTAGTGGCCGCCATCTTTTCTGTAGACTTTTGCTGTTGCTTTGGTTGTTTTCCAATGGAATTTTGCACTGTCAGAGGCGTTCAAAGAAAGAAAGGCCATACAGTAAGCCACTAGAATTGCATAAAGATATTTTAGCAAGCAAGCAGCTAATAAAATATATCCGAATTATATTTGAAGAAGTTCGAAAATTCGCCCAGGTCTACAAAAAAGATGGCGGCCGCTAATTTCACAAACCGTTTATTCAGATTTTTTCATTCACATGATTTTGGTCGGAAGAAGCAAGTGCAGTTTTGCCCCTCCAGAGAGAGACAGAGCAAATACTACCTCTCCCCAACAAAAAACTGAGCGACAGCACTCGCACTTTTCTCCGCACACGCACGCTGCCTGTTCGTCTCCCAAACTTCAACCTTCACACCAAAGTTCATCTACCGTACCCAAAAGTTTTCACCCTACATAGAAGAATTCGATATATCGGAGTGTCAGGGTACTTACACAGTCGTTCTGTCTCCTTACTTCCCGAAATTATCCAGCCAGAGTCCACCATGATCTCGGAACGAGCAAAACACCTCCGTTCCTCACGACTCGACGACTGGATATGACTTGCGGCACGTCCGCCAGACGGAAGTTACGTAATACCAACTATGGTCGTTAATTCATGGGATAGGCCTGATAGGGGCCTATTGAAAGTTATAATTGTATGAAAACCCATCGGCTAATGCCCGTTGTACACGGTAGGATTTTTTTGTACTAAAAATTATAAATGAGGCTCATGAAGGGTGATTTCGGTCATAGGCTACTGATTGCCTTGCTGAAAGGCATTGTGAACACCCATTTAAGCCCCATTTATAATTTTTAGTACAAGAAAATCCTACCGTGTACAACGGGCATAACTCCGAAAGCAGTCTTTTGTAACCTTATTCCCTTCTTTTCCGATCCTTCAAACCGCTAGCGTATTATAAGCCCTTTTTACACGGTGCTTGTTCGAGGAAACCTACCTCCACCCTCCTCGGGCGGGTTCGGTTCAGGATGGATTGATCGCTTTTACACGGTGCGGGTTACCGAACCCGCCTCGATCTAGTCTCGATCCGGAACGCACCGGCGACGTGTAAAAAGGGCTATACAATGCGTATCTGGGGCCTTATTCACGAAAGGCCCGCAAAATTTGAGGGTACGCAAAGTGTCATTTTTGCGATATTTCTCATTCACGAAGCCCACGCATCGCAAAAAAATCGCAAAATCAGCGATCACACAAATAAATCGCAATCGCAACGCAAAATTTACACGGTATTCACGAAAGGCCCGCAAACTTTGCGCATCGCAAAGTCCCACGCAAAGTGCCAGAATTTTGCGGGAGGCCTATATACCCGCTCGCAAACTTTGCGTGACAGCGAAATCTTGGTAATTCACTCTGACCCGGAGCTAATTCTTGCTTCTCATCGAGCAAAAAATGCTGAGAAGCCAGCATGGGAACTAACCCCGATATGTGGCGCTGATGGACAACTGAGTATTTTCCACTGGAGGCGCTATAGGGTCGATTTTAAACGATAGCTAAGATAAACCTCGGTTTAAAGCTGACAGGTCAGATATACTCTCCGACTTGTATGCAAAAATTTTTACGCTCAACTTCGGCAGACCACGAGGCTGCCGAAGTCGAGCGTTCGGTAATGTTCGTAATTTACACTAAGCTTCCTACCTTGAAACACCCATTACACCCTGCGCATACCAACTACGTCATCATTCACTCGCCTGACAACCGGAAGTGAAGGATCGAGGGCTCTCTGAAAATCCAACACTCGAACCTTCAAAATGGAAGAGGAAATCACCGCCGTAGTAATAAGCACATCCTACCGAATCCAAACGCATTGAATAAACAAAGTATCCGATTACTTATCAATGACCGCGGATGCTGCACCGAAATAAGTAGTCACCACAGAGATTGGTGTATCAAGAGAAAGCATTAGAGTCGCCTCGTCTACTCCGTCTGTAGGTCGCCATGACCGCGCATACGCAATGCCACATACGCCTAGGCCTACCAGTGAGTTACCTAACATGGGAAACGTAAGGCGTTCAGTTGCCCAAAAGTTTACAAAAGCTATTGTTCAGGCCTATTGACGAGTCCATTGTCACTGAATGGCTTGGCAGTGTGGTTTACAGCCCTATCCTTTGAATGACATAACTCCTAATTCCCCTTTCGGTTCTCCATAGTGTCAGGTGATTACTAAATTGGGAGGGGCAACTCAGTGCATAGGCCTATACTGCTGTACATGCATGAATTCATGGCGAAGGCCTCCTGTGGAGAGGCTAATATTTATTTTGAGGACAAATCGTTGCATGTGTTGTCCAATTGCCATGTATGCGGAATTAGTTTTCGTTTGGACTTCTCCATTTTTGACGCATATTGCCTACGATTTCTTTGGATACGTGCACTGTATATTTTGAGCCTAGCTCTGTCTATGCAGAGCCCTCGATCCTTCACTTCCGGTTATCAGGCGAGTGAATNTTTTTTTTTTTTGCTTCAAAACCACGTCCGAAATCAGTGTTTTGATGTCAACGTCAGCCAGAAATCTTTGATCTGTGGTGAATTGCTCTGACTCGTTTCATGTGGGGGAGGGACCATAAGGCTGTGAAGGTAGTTTACAAAGGGAGCAGAATAGTTGTACTGGGCACTATTGGTCATTTAGCAACCGGCCCTGTCCTCAACGTGTTGTTTGAATGTGAGGATACTGTTCGCCAAAGGGGGGGGGGGGTCGTTCGCATCCCCGTGGCAACGTTCCTTACCATTAAGGTCTACCTTAAATCTATTTTCTCGATGGTTTTAATAGACTTAAGGTCGACCTGACCGTTATGGATGGCGTCCACTAGAGCGCCGCCAAGATTAGGAAGGGTTGCGGAAGCAAATTATGCCATTTCGGCATCCTTTCCGCGTCAGACGCGAAAAAAAGTGTGCGAATCATCGTTTCCTGGGACATTACGACGAATCTCTGCAGACATACCTGGGAGTGTCCTAGGAATCAATAGGGAGTTTTCGCAAAGCCCCCGAAACGCCAACGCGAACGCCAATCCCATTGTTCGATGCCACGAAGAGAGCACCGAACAAAAGGATAGACGTTTGCGTTGGCGTTTCGGGGGCTTTGCGAAAACTCGCTAATCACGAAGCGGCCCGAAATGCCGCCGATCGTAGCAGGACAGCGCGGACACATCTAGGATCACACCAGGAGTGGTAAAATATCACGGCATTACAAAATCAGCTGATGACGTCACGCTCGCTCTAGCCTATTCTGGGCACACCAAAATTCGGAGTTTTTTGAGCTTTTCTCGAAAGTGGACAAATTAATCCCACCGGCTCAGGTGGGTACACTTGGTCCAACATCTGAGAATTCCAAAACAAAAAGGAATACGGCAGACACAAAAGAATACCCACTGTACCTGGTCGCTTGAAGTGACCATTCTTGAGAGGTAACACTGTTTAGCCGATATGCACGGCCCTCATTAACATAAATAACAAGGCTCATCATCATACATAATGTCCCGCAGCATCCAATTACGAAACCTGCACTCCGTGGCTCACTCGGGACGAGGTAGAAGAATATCTTATCTTGTCAAAACTCGTTCCCTGGGTCAAAAATCTATGAAAAGCTTACTGTACCTCGCGTGTTGAACACAGCTGGGTGCTGACGCATGTGCCCGAGATTGCAGGGAAGCCTTCTGGCGCGCTCCAAAAATAGATTACATGACGCGACAGTTCATTATGTAGGCCTATGCAACACATGAAGAAAGCCCGTATTGTCTTATTATTCGCGGGAGTGACGTCAGTGCTCGAAGGAATCCCGAAGCTCGGTCCCAGGCAGCCAATTTGAGAGCGTGAGCGCCGCCGGGAGTTCACATGTGTAACTAAAATCTGGACTGGACTCGCACAGTGTATTGATTCTGTAATTGTGGCGTCAATTTCAGTCGGCAATCGGTCGGCGACCGGTATCAGTTCCTTGTGATTGTATTCAGTCGCGAGTATCAGGTTGCAAAGCAAGTCGCAACGCAGAAAATCAGCAGTGGATTCCGAATCCACTGCTATTGATGGAAATCACGTCTAGCGAGTCCACTACGGCGATCAGTGCCCAGTTGCAACGCAAGTGGCAAAGCAAAATCAGCCCGTGTGTGGCAAACTTAATAATGGATGAAGAAATTATCAAAACCAACTTGTATTAATTTCATATTTCGGCATGGTATTCCAAGTTTTTCTACTCAGTTTGAACAGCAGTTGGTAACGGATTCTAGCTGCCATGCATCGAGTGTCGACCTGCCGATACCAGCTGGAGATTCTCGATGTATACCGAATTGCGCTACATCCGGGTCTCTTCAGCTGTTCGGATCTCAGCGCGACCGTCGGATCCCGTGGAACGAGGTTAGACAATGGATAAAGCGAGGGAGATTTCTTGACAATGCCGTGGTATATTTCGGGGTAATTTTCAACCCCTCAGTCATGCGCGCAGAAAGCACGCTTCGCCTGTACATTCTTCTGTGTTAAAACAACCCGAAGACCTATGCAGACGTTTCCAAATATTATCCAGGGAGGTGTACGTACTTTGAAGAACGCCTATTTTCGAGAAAAACACAAAACACAAGGTCACCTTTCCATTGATAACTCGGTCAAAACTAGTTTGATTCCCTAGCTCACCGCTAGGCGCAGAAGAGTTCGGTATCGGCCTTGTTTGATTTTGACGCCACACACGAAAATCTGTGTGTCTGACGTCACAGAGGATAGACTGGTTCGCGATCACAACATAGCTCACGGTATGTGTTGAGTGAGAACCAGTCTATCCTCTGTGACGTCAGACACACAGATTTTCGTGTGTGGCGCCAAGGTCAAACATCAGCCAATGCAACCATTGCTGCCGTAATGCTGATGAAGTTTGATTGAAATCGACCCACACGCACAGAAATAACTCAGAAAAACTTTTATTTGAAATGAATAGAAATTCTCAGAATATTCAATATTTGTTAGCAAGAGTGTATTTCATACCAGAATCTGTTCCCTTCTTGACTACAGGTGTAACTACATGAAGATCAAAATTGACGTTCATCCGTTCTACCCAGCTTGTGATCATGAATGTTAACCAATGTAGGATTCTGCAATGACAAACAAAGTCTTTGTGAGAGAAAAATACACCTCAGGCAAACATCAGAATATCAATCATGTTAGCCATCCAAATTGGTACATAATTATTTTTCCTACCAAGTCCTTAAAATGACAGAAAGAGGGGAATATTTTTTGTTGTTCTCATATCATTATGATATCGTATGAATCGACAAGCATGATACGAACCTCACGGTAAACACTAGGAACGTTTAGACGACAGGCAAAAATTCACATGCGATCCGATTGAATCCGATTGTGGTTCAAAACTCTTGCGTGTAAACGCTACCCAAAGCGGTCCAATATGGACTTAAAATGGTCCCGAATCCACATTGGACCGCATTGGACCACAAACGACTACATTCAAATCTCGCCTAGCCTAAACGCAAATGAGACCGGATGTGGGTCGATCGGATCCGATCGGATCGAATCTGAATGTGGTTTTTTGGCTTGTCGTCTAAACGGCCCTACTGTGCTTCATCAAGTCACACCTTGCGTAATGATGTTTGGTCACGTTGCAATCATGATCCTTGCCAAGTACCTGATTCCGTCTTATGACGTCATTGGCGGCATCCTGACGCAATTTTGATCACGTGACGCTTAGCTGTATATTCTACAGATACGTAATCGTTGCATAACATGCTCAGTATTAGTGAGTTTTCGCAAAACCCCCGAAATGCCAACGCGAACGCCAATCCCATTGTTTGATGAGAGGACGAAAGCACCGAACAAAAGGACAGACGTTCGCGTTGGCGTTTCGGGGGGGGGGGTTGCGAAAAACTCCCTATTTTGAGGAAAAACCCATCAAACCAAAATTCCACAAAAATGTTAATACATGTAGGCATACATGTATGTCTGTTCTTCAGTCATTTGGTAATATAAAATGTTGAAACCTACAGCGCCATGATATATACAAGATAGTTTGATGCAGAAATTCGATCCAATCATTGTTTTAAAAACAACATGACGATTTCTCACCTATAATCAATTGAGAATCGGAGAAGGATCGATTCATTTGCGAGAACGATTCCCAAATTGGCAATTATGTTTACTAACATCTGGTAGGGACCGGTCGCCCTTTAAAGGCAAAACAAACTTTTCATATTTCGCAGCTCAATTTTATTTTTGTTTTATTAAGAATCACTATCATTCCCTTCAGCTGCACCCCAGGGACGGCTGTTTCACTTTTTTTCCCTTTCAGGGTCAGAGGGCAAGAATTTTCTGTTGCTCATGTTTATATCAACTCATATGGAGAACCTTTTTAAACGATATCGTGAGGAAACCATGTCACCTTTAACATGATTATAATTTGAGTTGTCAAGATATTTCTAACAAGTTTCACTTTAGAGTATTGCCACTTTCATCATTTTGTTGTTCCTATCAGCAGTGTTCTCTGGCTTCACCAACAAACATACCGTGGATAGAGTTTGGTAAGTAAAATGTATTCAATTTATTACCGATTCCAAAACACCGTTCTGTCATCAGATTGGCAACTTTCTGAACAGTTTACGGCGAGCCGTTTAGGCCCATATTTTCAAAGCTGTTTTAACGCTAAAATGCGTCTTAGTCAAGCATGCAAAGTGCCAGAGTCCAATTATTTAATGCAGCGGTCAATAGGAACTCTGTAC
>NMRB01000164.1:90531-122840 GCA_002633025.1 Notospermus geniculatus
CTTGTGTTCCATTGACAAAGTCACTTCACAGGCTAGAAAACGCAAGCTCACAGTTGACCCAAGCCAGATATTCTTACCTTACCGAGAACAAGTACGAGGCATGCTCAGATAACCAGAAACAGAGCATCAGATGAACGGCGGCAAGAAACTACATGTATAAGGAAATTTTTGTATCATTTCAAATATTTGTCCGTGGCAGTTATATGATGCGGGAGACATGGTCCCCCAGACGCTGTGAACTAGTGATTGCAGTCCGGCGGACTATTCTGTCACGAAATTATAGTCCCGTGGACAACTACTCCTAGGGATGAATGTCCGCCGGACTATATCCTCGGGGGGATATGGTCCGCGGACCATTATTCCCAGGGACGTTTGTCCATCGGACTTCCTTTCCTAGATGTGATAGTCCGGCAGACTATTGACCCTGATTGTTCTTCTCACAGGAAGACAAATGATACTTCTGTAGTATCTGATGATGGACATTAGTGTTCATGTGGCATTGGCGTCAGCGTCCAGCGTCATGGCGTCAGCGCCTTGATTTCAAATGTCCCCAATGAAATTTAGACATGATTTATCAACATGTGTACATGTATTTCAGTTGGAGGGGAGATCTTTGGTACCGAGTCGTCAAAGTTCAAAAAGGCCCATCCATATTCATGTAGCATTGAAAACATCCGACAACGGAACATATACTAGCGAAAAATGGACATGTTTGTATCTAGCAGCCCTGGGTCAATGCATGTCGATTGAAACTGTACGTCGACGAGTAATTTGCATCAACAAATCCAATAGCTGCATTATCTTCAAACCTGTTTCTTTTAATTGTTGATTCATTGTCGGGTTAACCATGGAGGTATAAAATAAGATACCTCCATGGGTTAACACACTCACTTTTCCCTGCTTTCACCTGCAGGGGCTTTCAAATGGACAGCCATGTTGGACGAAAACAATGCGTTTGGTAGCCATGTTGGAAGAACAACAATAGTAAACTTCTATTGCTGTCCTCTAATGGCTGCCCACTGCAAAGACTCTATAGGACATACATCACTAGAGTTGTTCCTGAATCCTGACAGTTCATGCCACCTAAAGTCCGGTCAAACCTCATCATAACTTCTATTGTCTGAGATCACATTCCATGCTTTTCTTATGAACTAAATGTCCTCAAGAGAGGTCAGCTGGCAGCACTGCACAATTGTGAGCCGCTCTGGTAAAACCCGACGCTTGTCATTCAGAAGTTGAGCCTCAACAACTAAGATGACACCAGGAGAGAATGGAAGAAATAGATTGCGTCAGATTTCATAATAGGCATACAGTATTGAAACTGACAAACATTGGTCTCAATCTGCTAAGGTAAGAGCGACAAGCGTCTGGTTTTGCCAGAGCGGCTCACAATTAAAGGGAGATTCCACTCTTGTAAACTTTTGAAATTTTATCCATGGAGACCATTGCCATGCGTTGTGATGTCACTAGTGCCCATAGGCTGAAGACGTTTACTGTAGTGAATGACCTAATACTGCGACTGCCTATTTGTTGTACCTTCATAAATATGCATTGAACACATGACATCACATGTGCTGGGCAGTGGTCCCCTTGGGATGCAATAAAAATGCTTCAAATGATGAGTTTGCCGGTTTAAAAAAAATATCACATGTTGCAGATATTAAAGAATTTGAATGTACTAACGATACTTCAAAAATTCAAAATTTTACAGAATGAATGGAATCTCCCTTTATATATTTTGGATGTGACCGCGGACAACTCGCAAGCGGTTGACGCAGGCATGCTAGGCCCCAGCATAAATTCCTCTGGCATGATCCGAGATGCCTTCCCTTCCGGCAAGGAATGCAGCAATTCTGGTGTTGTCGTTGCCAAACTGGTGCTGCGCCTCACGAAAGGCCGCACTTTCCTCGTCTCTGACAGCATCCCTTCTACCTCGTCTCCTGTGCATTGCCATCTTGAACTGTCGGAGTACTGTCTCATTGACTGTACACCTCAGAACTGTCAGGGCTAAAGTCAGAAAACCTTTTATATTCCAGTCCCTCGGACAGTTCTCTGATTAGATAACTTTAACCCAGGTGTGGGAAGCAACGTTAGGCAGACTGGTCAAATGTCTGTCTTCAGTGAATGGGGTTGTCTCAGCCATGGCAATGTGCTGGGAATACAAATTGATCAATTTCTCAGACACAATGAAATGAATTATAAGGGTGATAGTAAACTACCAGTGACGCAACATTCCAGACCGACAACACCACCATTCATCATGTTCGTGGTTCGTCACCATTGATAACCCTATACAATAGACTTCATAAGTGGGTTTCTCCCGTACTATCCAGTGCACAGACTGTCAGGATTAAGGAACAACTCTACTGGGAACCGCCCCAGGTACCATAGTCCACCCCGGACAATTATTCCTGGTACCAGGACTGTGATACCCAGTGATGATAGTCCGCCGGACTATGGTCCCTAGTGTTGGATGACCCCCGGACTATAATAACTGGGACTTATAGTCCCCGGACTATACCGTCAGGGGACTATATCATCTACTACACCGGGAGTCAATCAGGACCATCGTTTCAGGGTCTCAGTTTTATAGTAGTAGGGCTCACAGTTTTCTACCTGGGTCTTAGTTTTATAGTAGTAGGGCTCACAGTTTTCTACCTGGGTCTTAGTTTTATAGTAGTAGGGCTCACAGTTTTCTACCTGGGTCTTAGTTTTATAGTAGTAGGGCTCACAGTTTTCTACCTGGGTCTTAGGTCTTGGGTCTTAGGTCTTAGTTTTATAGACACCCAATTTTTTGGCGAATTCCTGGTCATTGAGATATGTGGCTTCATCATACAGCCATTGTATCATCACCATGAAGTGGGTTGAATTCAGGATACAACTATGATCATGCCACAACTTGAAGTATCTCGTGTGATGCAGTGACTTCAGGTGTTCTCTATCGATATTCTCACCATGAGAAACCGTCTCCCCATATCTCTCGAGCTCCTGCTGCAATTTTTCAATGTTTGTCTCAGAGTAGAATTTATCGTCACGCAAACGCAAAACACCCCAGACAGCATTACTCATCTGGCCCAGACCTGGACGATATCTGGCATGATAGGAATCAAGACCTGGCCTAGATCTAGCATCCTGACCTGGCCCAGACCTGGCACGACGACACAAGATCCGAGCCAGATCTACAAAACTCAAAGATTGGCCAAATATCCTTACAGGATTACGAGAAAATAATTGGACAAAGATTTGGGCTTCAAACAACATTTTATGAAATATTAATGCCAGACAAAAACCAGACCTGGGTCAGATGGTTCATCATCTGGCCAGATCCTGCCAGACTTCCCCAGGGAAAAAACAGATCTGGGCCAGATGAGCATTGCTGTCTGGGACCATTCTCCTGCTGGCGGATCAGTTCGTCCGTCCGCAGTTTCCGGAGGTCAAACTTCCTTCCAAACACAGTGACAGTCATTGTCTCTAGTTTGCCTGTTTTGGGGTTGATTACTGTTTTCTCAAAGGACTTCGGGCAAACCATTTCTCCAATGTCGATTTCACCAGATTCAATTTTCTTTCGTATCTCGTTCTTCAGTTCACCCACAGAACGCTCCGACGGGACTGGTATGTCGGTACCTGGAAGCCTACGCTTACCAACTCTTACACGCTGCACCACATCTCTACCTGATACCACTCGAGAAGTATTAAATAAGTCCACATTGATTCCGTTCGCACGTGCGTATTCTTTAAGAATGTGCCCCGCCGTCGTTGGAGTTTCACCATTTCGCTTAAAAACAGGAAACCGCTCTCGAGCCCACTCAGACCAATTCATATCCGATCCCGCTTCCACTTTCTGCATCTGTTCAAGGAATCCCTGTTTATCAAAATCATAGGATGCAAATCTGATTCTAGGTGATGTGACCTCTGGAGAATTGTTCAGCTTCTCTTCTACTCGTTGCCTTGCTTCATCCGGACTTTCGAAGTACATTGCCTTTCGCCGACGATCATACGCAGAAAAGGATTCACCAAGTACCAGCAACCGATTGATATCGGACCCCCCGCTTACAAGTTCCTTTTCTATCAACTTTATGGTTTGCCGGTCCTTATTCCTTTGGGTAACCAATGGTGTTGAGGTGCTCGTACTGACAGTGGGCGTTTGAGATTGTTGATTTTCACAAGGTTGAAGTGGATTTTTCACTTTATTTGTTCCTAACAGGTATGGTACTTCGTCATCCTTGCAAGCATTGCAGTTTTTCAGTTGATGCTTCGACCGCTGTTCGTCTGACAGGCCTCTCCACCCATGTAAAGAAAAATTATCAACGAATCTCGTTTTGTCCTCGATCCATGTTTTCCTCGCTCGCCAGTGCTTTGGTTCCCGCAGAATTTTTTCAGTCCGAGTGATCAGTAAGCTGAATTCCTTTGGCAAATCAGTTTCCATAGAGGAGTAACCTGATACAAATTCATTATACAGTCTAAATCGCTCGGACGGCGTCAGATGTGGATTATTGCGTGGCAGTTTTTTCTGGTGAACCAAGCTTTTCAGGAACTGCCTTTGATTGTCGGGCTATGAGAACCTTTGCGTAGTTGCACAAATTCATTTTTGCAAAGCCACGAATCTTCTATCAAGACACTGTCTCAACGAATCCAGCCTGAAATACAAACAATTAGCCATATTATTTATCCACGAAACTGGGAATGAAGGCAGTTGATTGCCATCTCACAATAACAAAATAGAAATTAGCCCGCTTTTTAGTGTGGCCCAGGAAAACCCTATTTCACTATGAGTTAAAAAAAGAGCTGTTTCCTCTGCTGAAATAAAGGGATGTAAAGTTAAGCGATCAGTCAAGAGCGCTTCATGGAAAATCCCATCCAGCCACTGCTTAACAGAGGAAGTCACAGGCCTACGAAACCACAATTATTTGAACCCTTGTCAGTTTTTACCTTCTGTTGCCATAGCAACAAACATGCTATTATGACACTTCAAAATAACTTTTTAACTGAAGTCCATTTTGGGAAATAAATTGAAGCACAATTTCCAACAAGTGAGTTCATTTCAACATCTAATCGAGAGTAATGTTATTCTTTTGAAGGTTTGGGATGACTTTTGAGTTTCAAGGGGGTACAATGACCCCCCTCACAGGATCTCACAAAAATAGCTTAAGCTAGTACAAATGTAGTCGAAATTCACGGCCAACAAATTCAACCTCTGTTATTAAATTAAGGTAGCACTTAAAATGTGTTTTTAGAGTTTTGTTAACTTTTGGAGTGTGTGTTAAAAGAAAGGGGTGGGGATATAATTCCACCATGCACAGGGGCTATAACTGTCCCACATGGGTCCTTTTTGGAAATGGCAAACCTGTTCAGCTTAGTAACCGAAATCTGAGGAAAGCCATCAATAGGTATCTTCCGTCACAGTATCAGCTAATAGAATGGAAAATTGATGAAATTATACTAATTCTAGCAACCCACGACTTGGGGTTTCAAAAGTGACCCTTTTTTTCAGATGTCTTCAAGCTCTAACCACCAACAGGTCCTCAGATAAATTTGGAATTCTCACAGGCAAATAGACTTTGATATCTTGAATAAATAGTTCATTATCATTGGGTTAGGCGGTATCTCCTCGCATTGCTGGACATTTTTCCACTCAGGGGCTATAATTGTACAACTTTACCATAAAAAGAAACCTTCATGGAAGAAATCCGCACCATTCAAATCTGAGCATAACTCAATAACCCCAACCATTTGGATTGTGTTCTGTGCTAAAGGCAAAAGGCTAATTACTGAAATAATCATAATGGCTCCTTGACAGCTTTGTGTAAACATAAAATATGGAAACTGCCGTTGTATATGTAACAATACTTTCACCATTCATCTCACAATCTCAATTAGGCAAACTAACCGAATAGCAAGACAAGAACCGTTTTAGTTGTTTTTAAATTCCAATGACATTTGCCTGAACGAAAGTTACTGGTCGGATGCATATTGATATCACCAACATGAACCAGGATTGAAATTAATGCATGACAGGAATAAAATTTGACAATTGAGTATGATATAATGTTACTGGTCGGATGCATATTGATATCACCAACATGGTTGGCTGGGTATTAGAAAAGTACAGTTGCCTTTATTGGAACGACCCTATAAATTCTGATCTGGAGGAATGCGACATGACCTGTCCCAACTGATCGAGTAAGATGGGGAATTAGCTTCCCCCCCCCCCCCCCTGGAATACAGACTAGCGTCTGCCGTTGGAGGACGGACTCATTGGTGTGGAAGGAATGGTACTCCACGGAATGCAAGTCCAGGGCCATATTCATGAAACCTTGCGAGCTTGGTTGCTAAAGTGGTGTATACATTGGCCTGTAGCCTACAAACTGGGTAGTTTAGAAGCCCAGCAAGGTTTCATGAATATGGACCCTGGTGGCATGAATGGTCTATATTTCCTTTATCCCAATGGCCATCTTTTCTACACACCTGCTGTCTAACAATATACACTGTCATCCCCGTCGAACAGTAGAAGTGGGACATTGGCTGGTATTCATAAAAGCTAGCATGTGCTTTTACATAAGGTTTTGTGGTACAATTACATTGGACCTCGCAGTACAAATCTTAAGTAAAAGCATTTGCCAACTTTTATAAATACCGAGAAAGTGGGATCTAGATTCCATGGGTCGTATTCATAAAGTGGTTCTATCGTTAGAACCATCTCAGGCCGGTTCCAAGTGCAGTGGTTGACGATACTTGGAACCGGCCTAAGACGGTTCCAACGACAGAACCGCTTTATGAATATGACCCCATGACTCTATTCCTTTCAAATGGCTAAATCAGCGGCGGTGGGATTCAAACAGCTGAATCAAAAATACCAAAACTAAACCCATCTGTTATCCTAACCGCAAATGGTTCAAGTCTAAGAAAGAAGTGGTCATTGTGGCGGAAACCATGAAGCTTCCTAGCGAATGTTACAATCAAAAAATAGAAAGATGTTTTGATGAATTAGGCCTGTTGTAGAGGCGATGGTGACTTAAAAACCAATAGGCCTACCTGTGAAATGACACAGTGGACCGAATTCATAAAAACTAGCATTTGCTTTTTCTGGGCTTTTTCTTGAAGAGGTATTTATAAAGTTTCGCTTTTGCTTCATAGAAGAAGCAACTCCCTATAAGAATTAGAAGAAGCTTTGTCTTGCGAGCATTAGCTTCATCAGATAGAAAATCTTGCTTGGCTTTATAAGAAAAGGTCATTAGGTTAAGCAATTGATTATGAATATGTTTGTGAGCAAAATCTTTGACTTGTGCTTCTCCTTGACAAGCAAAAGCTTGGCCTTGGGGCTTTGACTTGTAAGCTTTTGCTATGTTTTATAAATTCGGCCCAACGTTTATACCTGGTTAGAATGATGAACACTATGCTTCCTGTGGAAAGGAAGCCAAATTCCTTGCAAAATCTTATAGAAACCATGAAGTATGTGTACGGCATTAGAGAGTTTTCGCAATCGATTGGATGGACGTACGAATAGGCCCGCGTTGTGCGTATGATTGACTGAGTAACCCAAAGGATAGAATATTAAGTGGAGACATTGGACCGAATTTATAAAACATAGCAAAGGCTTACAAGCCAAAGCCCCAAGGCCAAGCTTTTGCTAGTCAAGGAGAAGCACAAGCCAAAGATTTTGCTCACAAACATATTCATTATCAATTGCTTATCATAATGACCTTTTCTTATAAAGCCAAGCAAGATTTTCTATCTGATGAAGCCAATGCTCGCAAGACAAAGCTTCTGCTAATTCTTATAGGGAGTTGCTTGTTCTATGAAGCAAAAGCGAAATTTTATAGATACCTCTTCAAGAAAAAGCCCAGAAAAAGCAAATGCTAGTTTTTATGAATTCGGCCCATTGGCTCAACCGAGCAAATTCAAAAACTCACTACACTGATTTAGCCTACAGTCACCACCTTGACCTAACTAGCATTTTAAGGATCATTCAAGGCCTAGATACACCATCCAATATTATTGCACAATATGGAACCCAAATGAAGCCATGTGCCTCTGGCATGATCGGTGGTATCGGTAAAACATGGCGCACACGAGCGACTAAAATGGGGGCGACTACCGATGCGACTACTAGGTCGCATGCGATAATTACCTTTGAGGTCGATCAGTGATGTCACCCGCGACATCACTGATCTCCCAGTGAAGCATTTGTCGCAAACGAGTCAAAAAAAACTTAAAAAACTAAAAACATGTTCAGTCGCTCCTGTAGTCGCAAGGCTAGTCGCCTAGAAAATCGCTCAAAAAATCGCTCGTGTGCGCCGTGCTTAAAAAGGATTGGCAATAATACTGCCTGTTTTGATTCTCATTTTGTGTAAACAAAACGGCCCATTTTATCCATTTTGAACAACTATGTACAGTAACGCTAGACCTACGTGAAGATTGGTGGTAGGTGTAAAGCTGCCAACACCATTGATACTTTTTAGACCTTAATTGTTACCCCCTCTAGTATACACTCATTTTCAAAATGTTCCATATTCAGGGATATTCGAGAGTGGTAAATGACGAAATACCAAAATAGAAAAGCAATGAAGATAGACTTACCGAACTTTATCCCTGGTCCTCATAAAGAAGTTCTTCTTTATATTCCAAGCCAAAAACAGTCGTCAATATTGCTGACTTGAGAAACGAAAAGATGCTACCGATTGCATGGTCAACGTTAGACTTTCTACATGTTGACCATAGATTACTCAATTTATAGCAAAACCAAAGTGTCAAACAAAACCAAACTGTGACAAACAACGCGTCAAATATGCAAGAACCAACTTGACTGATATTGATGCCTGATTTCTAATCACAAAACTGTCGATAATTAGTGTGGCAAAAGCAGTGCTTGGATTTGTGTCAGAAGCTCATTGCTCAATCAACATTGCAGGAGTGAAAATTTAATGATTACCAACGTGAGTAATTATCGGGTCCCACACTCAGTACACAAAATCACAAAATATGCTTTCTATAATCTGGAATGCACAAAAGTATCGCAACATGATACATCGGATTTTTTTCTGGATTTTTTCTTGCCTTTACTATTTTTACATCTGCTTTCAAATATACAGTAGTTCCCCGTATACCCCGCCGTCACCCAAAATCCGATTCTGAAAATTTTCTAAGTCCAACGAGGATGTCAATTCATACCCGAACAATAGGCATGACGACCACGCCGAGTTGACGCACCGATGTATTACTTGTGGTAAACCGAGGGGCACACTTAGCGGGTTGGTTCATACTCCGTCCGGATTTTATGGCGCCTATGATCAATTTCAATGTGTGTGCACATTCACGCCTTGGAAACCTGCGATCAGTTTCATGCGCTTGACGGTCCGCCACCAAGTATTGGTACTGCCAGAGCGGGCGGATTGCGGTCGATTATGGCTGGGCCTTTACATTGTTACATCATCTTGTTGGTTCCCCAAATTGAATGATTTTTTGCATAAGCATGACCAAATTGTCCCATGCATTGGCATTTGTGATTTGCTGTCCGTAGGGAATGTTTACTGGACTTAAGCCGGTGACAGACTGGCGCGTACGCAGCGCGTCCTGCAGGCGTTCCGCCAATCAGATTCTTCGGTAGGTGTTTCGGTCCGTGTTACCGCCTCCCTGATTGGTTGAACGCTCCCAGACGCGTTGCTTACGCGCCAGTCTGTCACCGGCTTTAAAGGCCGATTTCACAAAGAGCATTTAACTAAATAATGCACGCGCTCCCACCACGCATTTGACGAAGTTACACGCGTCTAAAGGCGGTGACAGACTGGCGCGTAAGCAGCGCGTCGGGAAGCTTTCAACGAATCAGGGAGGCGGTAACACGGACCGAAACACCTACCAAAGAATCCGATTGGTGGAACGCCTGCAGGACGCGCCGCGTGCGCGCCAGTCTGTCACCGGCTTTAGTCTCACACACCCTTTGTGAAATCGGCCCAAAGTGTCCAAGGTCAGGGCCTCAGCGGCAGTGCAAGTGGGGCAGGGAGCTGTGAAATGATGTAGACTCCATTCAACCACACTGAAGTCGACGACATGCTAGAACCAACTGGGGTGTGGCTAGACGGGGACAGAGGGGGGCAAATCCCCTAGGCGGTTAGGAAATTTGTGTTTTTCATGAGTTTTTGGGCCAAAATTGTCGAAAAGTGGTGTTCCCCGACCAAAAAGCCAGCAGCTACGCCCCTGACTAAAGAACGCGTATGCAAAAACCAAAAATCAGAACCCTCAGAAACGTCATTGTGTAAATCAACGACAATTTTGTACAGGATCTATAGCCGTGGTTACACTACATAAAAATACCCGTGTTTTTCCAGACCCGTGTCAAACCCGTGTATGCGAAAAGCCCGGCGACAGTTGCGCTGCATGCACTGACTCTTCAGTCATTTCTCTATTGGCCCACATTGTTGGAGGCGCGAAAACGACGTCACTTAATGGCTGCGCCATCTGTAGCAGTGCTAAAGAACTAATGAGACACGGAGATTTCGAAAAGCACGGCGAGATTGCCGTGTTCCAGAAACCCGTGTTTTTCAGACACGGGTTTCTTGAAGCCCGGCAATTCAAAGGTGTGACCGCAAAAAACCCGGGGATTTTATGTAGTGTAACCACGGCTTATAGGCTAGTTGGTATACAAAAAGCAGATTGTTGCATCATCATTACGAGGAGTCGCCCAAAACGATAAGGTTACGTCTTCAGACGTGGTCGCCTGAAACGAGAACGCATCATCGAGTTTGCGGGAAACCGCAAAACGCGTTTTCAACCGCTGATCAATGAAGGTTAATTCCATGTCTCTTACCCCTATTATTGGGTATGAACTGACATCGTCGTTGGACGGCGGGGTATACGGGGAACTACTGTATATAGGGGGCCTATTGAAAAATTGAAAAATATCAATGTGAATAAACATGTTTGATATTATTTAAAATTATCAAAACTGAAAAAGTGAGATTTTGCATGAGATTACACTGCTGATAAAAAGCTGTTATTCCAACCCCCATGTGTCTTAGTTAGGCCAGTTTCTTCAATGAAAGGCCACAGTTATCTGCAGGCATATCTGCGCTCTTGTACGGCTTTTAAGATGTTTAGGAAAACTTGGTGTCCTTTTACTTTCCTACAAGAATATAGGTACATCTATATCTTCTCTATCATCTATATCTATACCTTCCAATATCCCAATATCAAAATGCGATTTTATCAATCACATGTATGTATTGAAGAACTAAACATTCCTAGTATTGTAGTTGCATTCATGGTAGGCCATATATTTACATATCATGGAGTTTAACTCCTCCATGAACCTATGTACCAATATTTTCCCCTCTATCTCAGAAATGTTCATTGTGATGACACGATGAAGGGATTTTTTGCAAGGCGTATTCCAGTACATGTACTACTATATAGAACATGGCTATACAAGTTAATGCAGCGACAAATACACACCAGGCCGAAGGCGCTAATTAGTCAAAGAAGTGATTGAGGTTTGACATGTTTACCGTTATAACAACAGTTACCTGGTACGTGTTTGCCGTGTTTACCGCTATAACAACAGTCCCCTTGCACTGGGAAATCCAAGATGGAAGATTGGAGATACCAAGTGAAAATAGAGAACAAATTTCGAAAAATGGATATGTGCAACCCATGGCTAGACGTACAGAAACAAAACAAACTGTTCCCCCTTCTTAGAAAACTGATCCACTAGCCGGCAGTTGTGGTATTTCAAATAAATTCCTCAATATCCTCAAAATGACGTTTAAAGTTGACACAATGGCATTCAAAATCATTAAATTCAATTTAATTTTAAAGTGCATCTTTTTTTCAACATACCACAAAGTGTATGTGATAGCACGTGTTTTGCAGCATATTTTGCATTTTTAAATTTGCAATTCTACCAAGCCATGGCTTACTCAAACTTGAAAAACCTGTTTTCGATACCACTTTTGAAATCTAACTTTGATATGTTTTTCAAATAGGTACACTGATAAAATTCTAAGGTGATGGAATATAAAGATCAAAGTGCCATAAAAACCAAAAATTATTCTGAAATGTCAAACATGTACTAAAATAATTTAGCTTAGAAGTTCAGTTCTGGGTTGGGTGAATTCACGGTTGACTGCCCAATCTGTATAATATACCAGAGTGTGATAGATTTATTTAGCAGATATGCCTGGGCTCTACCTTTAAAGAGTAAAAGAGGAGAGGAAGTGAAAGATTTATTCAAAACTATTTTCGAACACGCCCGCCCAGAAAAAATACAATTCGATGATGGTAAGGAATTTTACAACAAACATCTAAAGGATTTATTAGAGAAAAATGACATAGAATGGTTTTCCTCATTTTCAGATAAAAAAGCTGCGGTTGTAGAGAGATTCAACAGGACTTTAAAGACCAGGATGTGGAAATGTTTTACTGCAAAAGAAACAGATAAATGGTTAGATATTTTACCAGATTTAGTCAAAGGTTACAACAACACATTTCACACATCAATAGGTATGAAACCAGTAGAGGCAAGGAAAGAGGAAAATGAAGGAACAGTTTGGTTTAATTTATACGGCGCATTTTTACAGCAAGAATTTGGTGACCCTAAATTTAAGATTGGAGATAGTGTGAGAATTTCCAAATATAAAACAATTTTTGCTAAAGGTTATCTCCCTAATTTTACTGAGGAGGTCTTTAAAATTAAGCAGATTATTTTCAATAATCCAATTGTTTATCAACTTGAAGATTATCAGAATGAGCTCATCGATGGTTATTTCTACGAAGAAGAACTAAGTTATGTCCCTAATCCTGAACAATTGGAGTACAAAATCGAAAAAATTATCAGATATAAAACAATTAAAGGTAAAAAGTATGGATTAGTAAAATGGAAAGGTTACAGTGACAAATTTAATGAATGGATACCAGTTTCTACCATGAAAAAATTAAATTAAATGAAAAATTTTATTTATAAATAGATGGCGAAGAAAACTGACAAACAATTTTTAATGGATAGATTTCTTAAAGATCTGGATGACTCTGACAATCAACAACCCGTTCCACCTGGGAAAACTCGGTGTGAAGTATGTAAAACAGATATTACACCTTCAAACCTCGCAAGACATAATAAAACTAAAAAACATTTACAAAATTGGACTAAACATTATGAGGAAAAGAAAACTCAACTTAATAAAACCGCCGCACAAATTAAATCACTTAGCAATAGTCAAGTTGTTGACATTAGAAAAAAACCTTCAACCATTCCGACAGTAATTCCAGCACCAATCATAGAAGCACCAGACACAGCTATCGCTGTTGATCAACAAGGAAGACTAATCACTCGTGATAACCATTATGAAGATAATACTAGATATTGTGAATACTGTAAAAAACTAATAAAAAATCGCAATTGGGGTAATCATATCCAATCAAAACCACATAAAAATAATGTAGAAAGTAATATTAATCTCCACACTCCACAAATTCGAAGAGATATTTTAAGAGACCAAGAAAGGAAAGAAACTAGAAATTTGTTTCAGGAATTACCAAATATTAACCCCGAAGAGGATGTCCAAAAGGAAGCAGCTAAAGAACTATTTGAAGAATTACCGAAGTACATTCCGAAGGAATCTTCAGACAAATCTAAAGCTAAGACCAAATCTAAGTTTAAAAAAATAACAAAAAATTTAACTCGTTTGGACACAGCGATAGATCAACCTATTCACACCGCTGATGGCGGTTTAAGAATCATTAAGAAGTTTGGAAAACCAGGAAATTATGTATCCATGCAGTTAAGAAATGATAAAAATGCAAAAGATGTAAGAGAGTACCAAGATACATTCATTCAACTGCTATCAAACATAAAAAATAAACGAGTTAAAATAAGTTTGTCATGCGAGGTTCAATTCTTAAAAGACGAAAATCTAGTTAAACAGAGTATACAATCACCATTTGAAGTAGTATTGGGTACACAACAACAAAGACAAACAATGTTAAACAAATCGTTAGATTACATAAAACTGCAAATTGATGAAAGATATTTTAACGGAAGTGGTTTATCATTAGACCAAATAAAATACATGGACATTTGGATTGTTGGGATGAAAGAAACAAAAGGCGGGCACTTTATTCAACTTCCTTTTAAAACTAACGCTGTTATAAATGTAAAAACTGAAGACGAAAAATGTTTTCTATGGTCGTTACTAGCGGCTAAATATCCACCTGTAAATAATGTTAGTAGTATATACTCTTATAAAAAGTATGAAAATGAAATAAAATTAACAATTTTCCGGTTATGATAAAAGATATTCCAAATATCGAAAAAGAAAATAATCTAAAAATTAACGTTTTTGGGTTGGACACACGTAAACCCGAGTCAAAATCAATTTTAGATTATTCTTTAGAACCACTTTATCTTTCAAAGAATTTCAATGACGATGACGTTATTGACATTTTATACTATGAGCAGCATTATATGTACTTAAAAAATATCAACCTTTTCTTTAGAACAAACCAAAAACATGAATCTCATTTATGTAGAAGATGTATGAACTCTTTTGAAAGAATTGAAACATTAATTGAACATAAAAAGAAATGTGGTCAACACGATTATTGCGAAGTAAAAATGCCAACTGACACAACACTAAAATTTAAAAATTATAATTTCAAAAATAAAGTTCCATTTGTAATTTATGCTGATTTTGAATCAATAAACCGTGAAGCACCAGTGGAACCACCAAAAGCACTTATAGACTCGCGTAGCGATGACGAGTTGAAAACGAAGAAACTAAAATCACAAATCGCATCTGCTGTTGGTTGTTATGTATATTCAGATTATCCAAATTTATACCGAAGTGAATATTCATGTTGTAGAGGACCAGATGTTGTAGAAAAGTTCTGTGATTGGTTGGTTACAATAGAAAAAGGATTTGCAAATCTTTTGAATACAAAAATTGAAATGAATTTAACTCCTGAAGAAGAACAAGAATTTAGAAATGCAAAGGAATGTTACTATTGTAAAAAGAACCTATATGGGAAGCCGGAACGGGGCCCTACCGTTAGAGACCACGATCATTACAATGGAAAATTTAGAGGCGCGGCTCATAATGAATGTAACTTAAAAGCTAGAAATATCAACTTTGTACCCATATTCTTTCATAACCTTAGTAACTACGATGCTCATCTATTCATAAAAACACTTACTAAAAAAACAGAAAAAGAAGTAAAATTATTAGCTAAAACAGCAGAGTGTTATATTTCGTTTCAATTTGGTTGTTTAAGATTTTTAGATTCATATAGATTTTTACAAGGTAGTTTAGATAATTGTACTAAATCAATGGTTGATGATGATTATAAAATTACAAGACAAGCAGAGCTGAATGAAGAAGATTTTAAATTACTAAGAAAAAAAGGATCTGTTCCATATTCATTTTATGATTCTTTTGAAAGTTACAACGAAACAAATTTAACTCCTGAAATGTTTTATGATGATCTTAAAAATGAAATGCAACCAATTGAGGTATATCAAAGTGCTAAAAAAATATGGGATCATTTCAAGTGCGCTAATCATGGAGAATTTATAGACTTATACTTAAAAACAGATGTATTATTATTAGCAGATTTATTCGAGAGATTCAGGGAAGTTAATCTAAAATATTTTGAGATAGATCCCTGTCATTGTTATTCAGCTCCTGGATTAACTTGGCAAGCTGGTTTGAAATATACTGATATAAACTTAGATTTATTAACAGATATAGATACACTATTAACATTTGAAAAAGCTATTAGAGGCGGAATATCAGGAATAATGGGAACAAGATATGTTAAAGCTGATGAACATCATAAACTCTTATACGTCGATGCAAATAATTTATATGGTTGGGCGATGATGCAAAATCTCCCCGAAAAAAATTTCAAAAAATACATCCCCGACTTCCAAGTAACAAAGGAGCAAATATTAAGCATTCCCGAAGATTCTCCTAAAGGATATTATTTTGAAGTAGATTTAGAATATCCAACCTCAATTAAATTTAAATCTATAAATTTTCCGTATTGCCCAGAACCATTATTTATACCAGATGATGAATTAAGTCCTTACCAAAAGGAAATATTAGGGGATGAGAAAAGACCAAAAGTAGATAAATTGATACTAACCCAAAAAGATAAATTAAATTATATTGTACATTAACGAAATCTACAATTTTATTTACAGCAAGGAATGATTCTTAAGAAAGTTCATTATATCATAGAATTTGAACAAAGAAAATGGCTTTCAGATTACATTGATCATAACACAAAACAAAGAGCCAAAGCAACAACAGATTTTGAGAAAGATTTTTTTAAATTAATGAACAATGCATTTTACGGAAAAACCTGTGAAAACATCAGAAACAGGAAAGATGTAGAATTAGTTAATGATAATGAAAGAGCTTTAAAATTACAAACAAATCCTAAGTTTGAATCAAAGATTATTTTCGATCAAGATTTGTGTGCAATCCTAATGAGGAAAACATCTATAAGATTTGACAAACCTATCTATATTGGAGCAACAGTTTTAGAATTATCAAAGTTACTGATGTATAAATTTTATTATGAATCTTTACAACCATATTTCGGTGAGAAAAATATAGAATTACTCTATCAAGACACAGATTCATTCGTACTAAAATTAAAAACAGATGACCTCACTAAAGATTTAATGAATTTAAAGGAACATTTTGATTTCAGCAATTATCCAAAAGAACATGTCTTATATGATACAAGTAAAAAGAAAGTTCCTGGTTATTTTAAGGATGAACTAGCTGGTGAAAACATGACAGAATTTATAGCATTGAGAAGTAAAATGTACGCGTACCGTACAGAAAAGAATGAAGAAGCTAAACGATTAAAAGGAATAAGTAAACATGTAGTTAAAAAACATATAACATTTGAAGATTATTTTACTTCATTATTTGATAAGAAAAAGTTTAATCATGATATGAGAACACTAAGATCAGAAAAACATAACATGTACGTAGAGGAAATAAATAAAAGAAGTTTAAATCTGTTTGATGATAAAAGATTTATTCTAGGTGATGGTAAAACTACTATCCCATACGGTACTTATTATGAGGCTTTTATAGATTATAGTGACCCTGAGATGGCGTAAGCCATGGGTGTAGCCGAGCGTAAAACTAAATTTAAAAAAAATTTGTTACATAAATGGGAGGAAGAACTGAAGGAAAAACTGAAGGAAGAACTGAAGCAAGAATTGAGGCAAAAACTGAAGGAAGAATTGAAGGAAGAATTGAGGTAAAACCTGAGACAAAATATCTTGGTTGTTCTACTGAATTCTTTAACAAATGGGTACAATATCAAAGAGACCGAACAGCATATATAATTAATGAAATCATCTGTGCAAAGACTCTCGACAAAGAACCAGATGTTTTAATTCATAAACTACCAATGGATGACGAACCATATGTATATTGGAATTGGATAAATTTTAGACTAGTAAGCAGTCGGAAAGCAATGGAACGTGATAACTGCGATAGCAGTGGTGTTAGCAGTTCCGATTTTGATTTATTTCATACACAATTAGTTAAAGCTTATTATTTTATTAATCAATATCATTTTACAAACGAAGAAGAAGAATGTAAAACATTAAATAATTATAGCTTTATTTATAATATTTACAGTGTATTAGCAAATAAATATTTTACTAATTAAACATTTTACTTCGTAAACATTTTACTTCATAAAATACCAAATAATTAATCCAGTACCAGTTACAGCAATAATAATAAATAAATACTCATAATTTTTCATCTCCTGACTAGGTTGATAATAATCACTAAATTGTTTTTTCTTTCTTAATTGTATTTTATTTGTTGGATGTTGTTCATTCCATATTGCGTTATATAATGACAGATTAGCATCTGTTTCTCTAAGATCAATTTCAGCTTTCTGCTCTTTTAACCTTTGTTTATTAACAAAATCTATTACTTGTTGTCTATGTTGATTCCATTCAGTTGTTTCTTTCTGGTATTCTTCAGCAGCTTGGTTATGACGTTTCTGTTCAATTAAAGCACCTTTATTATTGAGCGTGCTAAACAAATAACTACCACCAGTAAAAGCAGCAGCATTAACTGCTGCACCAAATAATGTTCCTATAACACCTCCCATTTACCTAACGGAAAGTTTCTATATAATTTCATGTATATAATTTTTTACACACACACAATACCACCACCATTACACAACTATTTAATTATATTTTGTGGAATAATTCCTTGTTGGTAAAGATAATCTAAAGTCATATTACTTACTGCAACAACACCACCAAGTTTTAAAAGTTCTTCTATACCAGCTTGACTCGGCGCACCGATATTTATCCTCAAAAATCTTTTAAGTACGTAAGAATAACCAATTGTTACTCCAGCTAACAATGTACTTCTATATAAAGTATTTACGATATCATTCTTGTTCATCTCCATTTATTTAGTAGAAAAATCCTGCTTAGTGCTGAAGCGAAGCTAATTGCTGATTACTTATATTCACTTGTGCATCAGCAACAATGAAAATGTGCATGTTATAAGGTCCTTTACCAGCTGTTTTCGTAATTGCTAACTGTATTCCATCTTTTGTATTTTGTAATTTTTTACCAGATCCGTGTAAGGTATTATCTTCAGTAGTTCTCAAATCTAACCATAAACCATAGTTATTTGAATCACCATAATATTTTTCTACAGTCATATAACAATCCTCAGTCTTCTTAATGTTTTCTCTCATGAAATGTTTTTTAATTTCTAGCCATTGATCTAATGTTCTCATACCTTCAGGAAATACTTTATTAGCAATTCCTTCAATAGTGACCTTAACCTTCGTGACACCAGGATTTTCGAATTTCTCTGAATCCCTTGCCCCATCATTATAATCTGAAATGAATAATAGTAAAATACCTTTTATCGATCTTCTGGGAAAGTTAATATTTTCATTAATTAAAGTACCAGCTGCTGCAACACTAACGGTTTTAAAATGATCAACCCAGTCATAAAGAATAGCGAAACCTGCATTGTAGTTAGCACTTAACTGATTTGCTAATGTTTCATTAGTTACTGTGTCATATTCTAAACAAATATTTTCTAACTTGTAATTCATATTCGCAACATTACTAGTAACAATTATATCTTCTTTCGGTGCTAAAGTTATTTCAAAAATAATATCTTCTCTTATAGGAAATTTATAAAACGGGGCATGTGTAGACATTAACTCAAAATCTAAAGGAATTTTATACTTCTTATCGAAAACGGTCTTAAGTGCTTTCTGAGCATTTGTTTCTCCTGTTACACTTGCTTCTGCAACTCCCGATCTTAACTGTCTTAAATTTTTATGCTGTATGCCTTGAAAAATTAGGTTATCTCTTTCCTTATCGGTTAACCATAAATCTTTGAAAGTGGAATACAAGTTATAATTATCAAGTTGAAAGATTGCTTCTGTTCCCCATTTTACTACCAATTTCGAAATAAGATTTCTGCCGAGATTGTTAACCACGTAATTTGTAGCATGACCTGAAATATCAACATCAGTTGATAAATAGAATGAATCTGGAACAAATAAAGTATTTTCTGTTAATCTCGGAACTCTTATGTACAATGATTCTTTTGGATTGGCTGAAGATGGATTATTAGTGATAACATGATGCTGTCTTTCGGCTTTTAAACCTAGAGGAATTCTAAGACTCCTAACTGCATTTAGTATCTTTCCTGTTGCCATTCATTTAGCAGATTTTATTTTGTGGATTTTTTGATGTAACGAACCCCCTCAACAAGTCCATAAACTATAGAACTAACAATAATGATTATAAATATAATCAGATGCTCAGCTACAAATCCAACAGCAGCAGCAGCAGCTGATTTTAAGATAAATGAAACTATTGAACCGATTATTCCTGGTAAAGCTGCAACAGATTTCTTAGCTAATTCTTTCAACCATTGAGCAAATTTCTTTAGTCCCTCTTTTACTGGATTGGAATCAGGTTTGTCAGGTTTATCTGGTTTGTCAGGTTTGTCAGGTTTATTAGGTTTGTCAGGTTTATCTGGTTTGTCTGGTTTAGGCTGTGGTTTAGGTTTAGGTTTCGGAGACGGTTTAGGTGTTACAATATTTTTCAAACCGAGACCAATGGCTAACCCAATACTAGTGACTGTAGTTACAACTGCGGTAATGATAGAACCGATTGTTATTCCCTCAGTTTTAAAAAGTATCTTAAGTCTATCTTTTAAAGGTATTTTAGAATTATTTTTTATCATATCAACAAATAGTCTTTTAATCCTTGTTGTTTGAGATTCTCTAAGCAAACCAATATCCCACGCTTTCTTCTTTTCTTCGATTAATTTATCCGTTAGTTCCTCTTTCTCTTTTTCGTAAGCTTCCTCAGTTTCGAAATTTTTCCTATTTAGTTTTGATATCTCATCCTGTAACTCCATTATCTTCATATCTCTAACACGTTTCGCTTCAGCCAAATCATCACTTGCTTTTTTCATGCCTCTCCATTCTCTTAAAGCACTTTCTTCAAAACCTAATCCTTTCAATTCTTCTTCAGTAGCATCCTGAAGTCGTGTAATTGGGTTAACCCCTGGTTCTCTGTTCTTCTTCACTCCTTATTTGTTGTGTTTGACGCATAGATGGTTGGTCATCCATTGGTGGTGCTGTTGCTTCTGAATATGGTGCTGTTGCATACGGTGGTGGTGGTTGGGCTCTTGGGTTTATAAGTTTTTTAAAATATTCAGCAAAACCTTTATCATATCTTGTTTGAAGCCCTCTAAATGCATATAATTCATCAATATTTTTGGTTAATTTTAAGGCAAAAAATTCTTTGTTTCTTTGAACATTTTTTAAACGTGGATCTCGATTATATGGGTCTATAATCTCTGGAAATAAAGCTGTTATCTTGTTGGAATTCCATTCGTTATATTCACCTTCCGGGTCATGGAAATAATAGTCGTTTCCATACTTATAAAGATATTTTGAAAGTTTTTCAATACCAGCTTTTGAATACTCCCACCCTACTATGCCCTTTCTTGCAGACTTGTACTCTCTTCTAAACTATGTTCAAATGCCTCTGCCATTTCGTCATAAAATATTTCTAGCTCGCTTAAAACAGACACTCTTGGTATTTCTCCCCCAGGTGTAGAAAACGTTGATGCGTCTTGAAGATTATCACCAGTGTTATAGCTAGTATTAGCATCTTCTGTAAAACTTATATCCTGCATATTATCAATCGGTTCTTCCTCGGTAATACCAGGTTGGCCAAACGTATCAAAATCACCGCCTTCCATTTATCTACCGTAAAAGAAGAGCTATACCCACTAGTGCACTAGTTACACCAAATATAATGAATTTCATGTTCTCATGATCAGCGACTGCGGTAGCAGTGTTGGTTTTTACTATCGTGTCTGCTTCAGATTTTACTTGGGTTTTTGATGCAACCACGGTTACACTTTCCTTCAGTTTTACAACCGGGTGGTCATTTACCTTCGTTCTCTGTTTTTTATCTATCCATCCTTCCATATTTGGTTTTGCTTTTACTTTTTCTCTATTTATATTCTGTTTACCAGGTTTCATATCACTAGTTGCTATCTGGATGTTATTGTTATAACCATCTACAACTCCAAGTTTAAAAAGCATATCTGAACTAATTATGTAAAGACCTGGACCAATAACATAATCTAATCTTACATGTGTCTTTGAAATTTCATCCTGGAACCTTTTAACTGATACAGCGATATCCGGGGGTTGATTGTAGTAATCTTTCAATAGAACACGAAATCGCTTCTGAGCATCCAATTCTGTGCCAGGTTGATCAACTATTTTTGTTCTGGCATCAGATTGTGCTCCTAATACACAATAAACAAATGCTCTAATTGATTCGTTCAATCTTTGAAACCCAGCTGTTGTTAGACCTTTTGTAGTATGTGGAATGAATTTCATATATCTTGGGTAGTCTTTTTGTTTTAGAACATCAATGAGGAAGTCAGGGTAACTCGCCTTCATAAAGCGATCAACATGATCAGTTGTATGCTGACCGAAAATTCCTTTTTTTAAGAAATTCATCTTTTCTTTTTTCCCACTCATCTTTAAACATAGGTGTGGGTTTTTTAACATCATTAGGTGTCCATCCTTTATGTAAAGTATCCCAGAAATTATAATGAGGATCATAATTGATTGGCCAAGGTTCATCTATGTAAAACTCTTGGTCATCACTAATGTTAAATTCTTTCTTTATGGTGCCGTAGTTCCTCATGTTTATATTATTATCTATTTGACTGAATTTAGCAGCTTTACCTGAAGGGGTTAATACTTCTCCTGGAAGTGGACATTGTAGATATCTCAAAATTTTACAAACTTGATAATATAAGTGGAATCTATAAACTGTTCCGATTAGTGAGGTTTTGTTACTAAGATCATTTAGGGAAATTCCGCAACCAGCCGTTGCACACCAAATAGCCATGTTAAATTGATTTTGATAAAAGGTTAATGGTCTTCTTTTGTAACGTATAACATCTTCAGTTTTTGTAAAATCAATACTACTTGGGAGAATATCAGGTAAATCAGCGTTGAAATATTTAGTGTCGGTGACATAAATTTTAAATTTTGAAATATCCAGGGGTTTGGGGTTTTCCTCGTGTTTTCCTAGTTCCACAAGCTGTTGGGCATTTTCTAAAGTTTGTTTAAGTGCCTTACTAATTGGTAAAAGGTCAAGAGGATTAAGTAGTGGCTTCTCATCCATCCATGATTTCTCATGTTCGGGTGGTTTGAAATCTTTTTTTAGTACCTGATCAACAGGTGTATAGAAAGGTGTATGGTAATCTCTTTGTTGAAAATGAAATTTGCCGAACATTTATGTAGGAGAATTCGACTGCGAATTTTCAACAGGAAGCGGCTCCAGCTGATTAGCCTGGACTATGTCCACGTTATACCCTTCAAGAGTAAAATGAATCAATACTGCACTTCCTCTGAAATTTACTACTTTTCCATTTTCATCTGTTATCTGAAATTTCAAATGATTAGTAGCTTTATCTACTCTTCTTGTGCACAGACTCGGTTCGTGTCTTTGAAGTTTGATCTGGTCACCATCATCAACTGGGATAGAGCATAAGATATCTGAATATTTTCCGTTAAAAAAAGTATGTTCCTGGTTAACCAGGTTACATCTGAGAAAAAGATTAGTAACATAAAATAACAATGGTTTAGTAGAATAATATTTTCCTTTTTTAGTAAACACATCGTGTTTAAATCCGAACCATTTGTTAACTACTTTTACTAAATCTTTCATTATTCGAGTGTAGCGGGTAGTTTTTATTTTTTTTCCAGCTTCGTCTGTTCCAGTTGCAGTTTTATCTCCAGGACTGGTTGTAAACAAATTATCAAGTTTAAACTCTTTATCTTCTGTTAATTCAATGATAATATAATTATTATTATCACAGTAAAAGTTAACATAATCTAGTTCAATCATCTTCTGCCACACATTTAATGTGTGCCAGACTTTTTTTATTCCTTGTTTCTCGAGTTTTTTAAATGAGAAATATTTGAGGAGGGCGGAAAAAAATTAAAAAATAAATTTTATTTTTAGTAGTTTTTCACATTTCTCGGTAATTTCAATGGCAATGCTTAAATCGGAGGAAAGAAAAAAAATAAATTTTTATTTAAATGTGGCCATGATAATGATATATTGCAACCTGCTGAAGTGATGTTTAAGAGGCAATCATGCATGGACAAGGTTTGTAGCGGATAAGGCATTAACAATTCCTGGTTCCTCAGAGATGAGACCAGGCCCGAATTTTAGGGAGAAACTTGTCTCAAGCCACACAGTCATAAGTGGCTAGTGAGGCCTCTCATTAAACCCCACAAGTGAATTCAAATTTCCCGCCTATTCCACCATATTGGCTCTGAGATTTCTTCCAACTGAGTCAAGCGAACTTGATAACTTGGCCCCAAAATGATTAATCTAAGTAAATCTTGCAATGAAATCAACATAATATTGAACAAAAGACCCAATTTGAGCCTCTCATAGTGGTCATCATAGCTTATTTCTGCTCATTAGGTCAGACTGGCTGACCAGAAACATCGTAGGTACACAGTTGGTGGGAAGCCAACTCTGCCGTTGTTGCAGCCTTTTCACACAAATAAAGTAAATATATCTTTACAAAAACAACCAACACGGGCAAGCTTTATGTCATTGGAAAGGAAATTTCACCAGGAATGCAATCAAACAGTTTTTGAGGTGATTTCTTTCCATCCTAGAGAAATAAAACCAGAAGTTTGGGACGTTGTACAGTCTGCGTTGTAGAAGTGAAGGCTATCCTCAACTGCTCAAGTCAGTCGGGATCGTCTGCTAACCCGCCTGTGCGCACGATGGTCGGGAAGAGACCCTTGCGAAAAGGCACTTTTGGGCCGGGATGTTCTAGTCGGCGTTCGGGAAAAAAATAAAGAAAAAAAATAAAAATTTTTCCCGGTTTTTCGGTAACAAGAATCGGCGGGCGCGAGAAATTGTGAAAAATAAAATTTTTATTTTTTTTTCAAATTCCGGCATTCTCAATTCGGCGGGTTCGCGAAACAAGGAATAAAAAAAGTCTGGCCGTACAGAACTCCCGCAAACTAAAATGACGATCAAATACAGCTGACGCTGTGTCATAATCAAAAAGGATTTTTACCTTAAATTTATCATAGTTATATTGTCCTTCCAAATTACCAATGCAAGAATTTTTTGCTCGATTAAACCTTTCAAGATATGTTTCAAGTGATTCATTAGGATATCTTTGGACATTCAAATTTTGATTTTCACAAACTTCTACCGCATTTAGAATTTCACTTTTTTCATACCCCCAATCTTTGGTTAAAAACTGAAAAATTTTAACATTTTGTGGGAGAAAATCTCCTATCCACCATGAATTATAAAATGTTATACTATTTACGGTAATTGATTTAATGAAATGATAATCCTCTAAGTAGAATTCAAACGTAGCTTCTTCACATTCTGGTTCATCGATAAAAACTGCGGTCACAGACATTTAGTTAATAGAACTTTGGGGTTCCTCCTGAATAACAATCGGTTCTGTTTCAAGAGTAAAATGAAACATTAATTTACATCCTCTAAAATTTACTACTTCACCATTTTTATCGGTTATCTGAAATTTCAAGTGATTAGTTGCTTTATCTACTCTTCTTGTACAACTCTTTGGAATAAATCTTTGGAGTTTAATCTGGTCACCATCATCAACTGGTATTGAACATAAAATATTTGACACCGCTAACGCAGTATGAGACTTCTGGCGCAACTGCTGTCGCAGTATGTGAAGAGTATTTTGATGTAAATCACATCTTAGAAATAGATTTGTAACATAAAATGGTAATGGTTTAGTTGAGTAATATTTTCCTTTTTTACTGAATGTTTCCTGTTTAAATCCGAACCATTTGTTGATTATTTTTACTAAACGTTCTGCTACTTGATTGTAGAATGTTACTCTCATTCTACGTTGCACAACACGACCTTCTTCATCCACAGCAAGAATATCTGTTGTAGTTTTCTCTTTTGTCTGATCTTCATGTCTGATTGTAATTAAATCATCAAGTTTAAACTCCCTATCTTCTGTTAATTCAATTATAATGTAGTTGTTATTATCGCAGTGAATTTTGACATGATTTATTTTAGCCCTTTTGATAAAACGCTCCCATGTAATACAAAATTCACTTAAGCTAAAATGTCGATTAAATGGAAATTGGGCGGGTAAAAAATCAGGATTCATGCCTTCATGAGATGTGTCTATCGTTTTATATAAATTTTCCAACCGTATAATGCATTCACGGATATTTTCTTCCTTATCTCTGTGGTGTTGAAATGATACTCTACAAGCTTCTTCAGCATTTATAATTTCTTCAGTTTTTTTACTAAATTTTGAAATTGATAAAAAATGAAAAACTTTTACACCCTGGGGGAGAAAATCCACAGTCCACCAAGAATTATAAAACGATATACTTCTTAAAGTTATAAATTTTATGAAGTGTAAATGTTCTAAATATATATCAAATGTAGCCTCTTCGCATTCTGGTTGATCAATGAAATAATCAAGCTCGATAGTCATTTATTTACTCGTAAATTGGTGGAGCTGATGGAATCGGTAAGGATCGGTAATAATAGTAATTATAGATATGGTACACCTTCGGTGACGTTTCACGGTTTACTGTTGTTTCAACTTTTCTATCATCTCTGACTGAGCCAGCTTCCTTCCTTCTTCTAAAAAAGTTTTTTTAAGAGCTTCTATATCAACATTAGCAGCCTGAGCTCCGCTGTCTTTTTGTTTTTTCCTTATAGCATTTTTTAGGGTAATATATTTTTCCTTTTCACTAACTACCAACGAGAATTCTTCTTGAGTAATGTGAGAATCTGATAAAGCTCTGCTGATTAAGCTATTAACAGTGTTTAATTTTGAGATTGCTAGCATTCCTATCTTTTCATGTTTTTCAATTTTACTTTGAAATCTTTTAGAAAAGAAATTTAAAGTTGAAGAAATAAGTGCACCTCCAATCGTTACAGCTCCTAATGCCATTCCAACTGGAGCTGTAATAATTCCAGCTAAAGCGGTTACACTAACTGAACCGGCAGCAATACTTGCAAAATTCAAGAAGTGATTGGTATAGGAGAAACCGTTAAATGCCTTCAAATATTTTGAATGTATTGCTCTTCGAAATTCTATTTCATTTTCAAAGAATTTTTTTATTTCTGAGATATGATGCAATCTAAATTGTGTGGGATCGGGTGGAACTGCCGGACTTTGTCCGCGTCCCATAGGATCAGGATCCTGTGGAGGTGGAGCTGGAGTTTGTGGATTATAGGGTTGTATAGTTGCGGGCAACTGTGGATATATTCTTTTATCTTCAACTTCGTGCGCCATTTAATTAGTAAGAAATAGTTGAATCGTATAACGAAAGCTTTGCTGGGTCTGCTGGACTTTGTCCACCTTGGGGTTTTTCCACTGGTCTAAGAGGTATAAGGGTAGATTTATATTCAGTTTTGCTATGGGTTTCAGCTTTTACGACATTCTGTTTAGCACCGCTGTCATTAGACTCCTCCAGTATTTTTTGCCAATTTTTTGGTCGTTTAGAATAACCCCAATATCTGCTCATTTATATGAGAGAAGTTATTCAGATCTTCCTTGGCGAACTATTCGGTTCGGATGATTAATTCATACTGAATATCTCCTTCGTTAAAATTTATTTTTTTATCATTTTCATCAGTGATCCAAAGTCTCAATTTGTTGAATCTTTCCTTGCAAGGTCTTCCTCTCATACCGGTCATGTTATATTGTAGCAATTCACCAAAATCGCATTCTTTAACTGCTAATCTGACAAATATGTCACTTCTCTCACCATTGTAAAGCATGTACTCGGTGTTAATTATATCACAGTGAATATGGAAATACTCAAAAGGTTTAAAATTGATTGGATTATCACCTATTATTACTCCGCCACTGCCTTTTGCCGTTGGTCTCATGTATCTGCCACTCATTCCTAATAGTTGTTTAGCATTTTGTTCTATAAGAAGACTGTAATCATCAACAGTTTTTCCTCTACCTAATTTAAATGTAATTTCTATCTTACCATCATAAGGCCCTAAATCAAATGTCATAAAATCTTTTTCTAGACTTATTTTTTGTAGTTGAGTTTTAAATTCCTTGCTAAATTCTTTAAATTCGTAAAACCCATCCGGCATAGTAAGATATTTTCCTCGCCTATTTTCATAGACAACAAATCTATTATTATCTAAATCATCTGAAATATTGTAAAAAGTACAAGGTATTCCCGCATAAATAATTCTGACATTTTCTACATCTAGTACCTCTTCATCTAACTCATAAGGGGCACAGTCCACGTGAGCTACTGCGAAACTAATGTATTAAGTCAGCCCTGCATACCACGATATATAAATACACACAGCACACCTGGATGACCTAATTTCTGTCCGCAGTGAAGTACACCTGACTGCGGACAAGATTTTGCAGTAGCTCATGCGGTGTGTGTCCCTAATGTGAACTGTCAGATCATTTGCCTTTTGATCAGGATAGTCCTTTGAGTTTATCATTAACATTTTTTCCTTCATTTAAAACTCATAAATTATTCCATACACAATGTATTTTTAGATTCGATTGTGGGTTCAGTTTTTACTGTTTCTTTTTGTTTGGGACTCTCTTTAGGGTTTTCCTTGGGTTTCGGTTTAAAAACTTTATACTTCCCCCATTTGATCCAAACTATTGCTCCACCAATAACTAAAACTGATGGGATGATTAACCATGTGAAATTATTGGTGCTCTTGGGTTTTGGTTCCGGTTCTGGTTCTACCTCGCAGGGTTCTGGTTTAGATTCAGTTTTCTGGGGTTCAGGTTTCCGCTCTGTGGTCGTTCCTCGGTTATCATTTAGTAAAGCTTGTTTCCTCTTTTTTAACTCTTGGGATCGTCTTCCTTATTCTTTACTCCAAGCAATTTGTTTTTCTGATCTGGGTTTTTTAGGTGGATTCATTGTAACGGTGGGTGGATTATTTTTAGGTGGTAAGTTTTCTTGTTTTATTTCGGGTTTGTCATCATTTTGGGACTCTTGCTCGCTCATTTATTGAGGTGATTTTTCGACTTTGCCATCGCTTTTTGTGTTTTCAACGTTTTGCGGTCTTTCTGGGATGATAGGAGGCTCAGTGTAATTTATATTCCCAACAGTTAGCAAACTTACTGATGTAACAGCCATTAGAGCACCCATTTTCAAAGTAAACCATCCAGTCCACTTATCTAATTCTGTTCTTAGAATATAATCGTTGCTTAAATCTTCGTGCAGTTTTTCTTCATTCTCTATTGGTAAAAACCAACTAGCTAGTTTAGAGTAAGATTTTAGAATTGTTTTACTGAAGGTATCATTGACTCTTGTTGATAGTGTGCTTGTGTAAATCTTGTGATATTTTGTTAGACTTTTTCATTCATATTGTCTAGATCTTGAAAAGTTAATTGTTTTCCAGTAAATTCTTTTGACTTACCAGTAGCAATTAAAATTTCTAAATCTCCTTTAGCTTGTTTTCCCTGTTCGGACAAGAAATTGACTGGGTTTGGACTACTATTTTGACTAAAATTAACTGGTAGTTGTCTACTAGTAGTAGAGTTAGTTGGATTTTGTGTATTTTTAGTTGCAGCTTGTTGTCTACTAGTAGTTGAGTTTAGTTGGTTTAGTTGTGGTATAGTTGAGCTAGTTGACATAAAACCAGTTGTTGGTAACAAATCTTTCATTACATTGTCGACTAATTGTGTTTCAACATTCGTTAAAGTGTTCATTGTGCTCATTTAATTAGTAAGAAATCATGAGGAAATTGCAATCTGAGGACTAATTTTGCTGATTTATTATCCTTTAACTCTTTTATCACTTCGTTTCTGATTTCCTTAGGAATTATAGCATTTTCTTCGAGTGCTTGCTTCATAGCTTTTTCATCTTCGTTAAAAAATAATACTAACAGTCTGATATTTTCTCTAAAATCTTTTACAATCGAATTATATTTTTGGATCAGCACCCAGCAGGTTATTCCGTAGTGTCTTCCCGAGAATGCGAGATTACATAACTCTGTCGCTTTCTTCTTACTGTCTTGTAAATTAGCACAATCGTCGATCACGATGAGGGTGTTAGTCCCTTTAAAAATTTGCATGCATAACCATAAGACTAAATTTAAGTTTGTTTTCACCAGTAACGGGTTTAGGACAATGAAATTTTTGTCTTTGAAGATCCATTCCCTATTGTATGTTTCATTATAATCAAAAGTAGGGCAGAGAAGGATGACATTTTCAAAGTGGTTCCAGTATACAGTCTCGAGTAAATCCAAAATGAAGTGTGTCTTCCCACAGTTAGTAACTCCAGGGATAATCGCGTTATACGGGTTGAAAATGAAGAAATTCTGCAAAGCAGTCGTAGTACGGGCCCTGAGTTTGATTCCTTTGGAAGTCATTTACAAAGAGAGAAACTTACTTGCCACGAGATGGAAGCACTGAAGTATCAGACTTGTTTGTTAGTTCCTGGTTTACACATGAGATGGCGACACCATAGATGAGACAAAACTGTACAATGATACAACCTCGTCCCTACCTGGTCTCACTAACCAGTTTTCAAAAACCTGGAACAGGCTGGTGCAGTCCAGCCATTTTTCAACCTCGCCCCCAGGTCAACCTTAGTTTTTTACCCTGGAAACGAGGTTGAAGCTGAAATGGGCTGGGGAAATGGAAAGAGGGTGCTGAAATGGAAAAACTGAAATAGAAAGCTGAAATGGAAAGCTGAAATGGAAAGCTGAAAGTCTGAAACAGAAACCCCTGAAACAGAAAGCTGAAATGCAAACCCCTACCTACCTGGCACGAGAGAAACCAGATCAGAAAAGCAGACCTCTCAGGTCGCGTCGGTGCTTACCTGGCACGAGAGAAACCAGATCAGAAAGGCAGGCCTATCAGATCTTAACCCTTTCACTGCTAGCTGAAGTCGGTGCTACATTCCGAAAGAATATATGACTCCTGGGGATAGAACCACTGCCAGTCATATTCCTAACCCATGAGACACGAATGAATTCCTTTTTTTGGTTTTTTTTTATTTTTTATTTTTACGGGGATTTTTTTGATTTTGACTTTTTTGATTTTTTTGATTTTGACTTTTTTGATTTTTGGCGGTGTTTTGTGAGATTTTTTTGCGTGTTTTATAATTCTTTATCAAAGGATCAGACACTGCCACTAAGTGTATCTCACAATTAATAGCACTACAGAAAGTTTGATCGTTCAAGAGAGAGAGATATTTTGGCTTCTGTTGATCGGAATGGTTGACCTGCGGCGGGTATGATCCACTTGTTGGACCTCACGAGTGCCAAGGTTTTTCGAGGTTTTCAGGCCCGCGCCAGGGACCTTGGGGGATTATAGGTTCGCGAAGGATCCACAGAGGTGAGACGCCCCAATCATTTACCCGTGCAGGCTCTTCCCACCCGTCAAACTCAACCTCAATAATCTCCTCAAGAAGTGATTTCGAGTTTCTGTGCAGTGCATGTGCATCCACGTGTGCATCACGTATATCTACGAGTGCATTTCTATGTACAAACTGTTTTGTTGGGGGTGGCATTCTGAAATCCTCGATAATTTGCTTTAATTCCACACGCAGGTTCTCACACTCGGTTGTGGTTTGATCTATAAGATCTATAGATTCTGAAAATGAAAAATCGGTATCGAAATCTGTTAAATCTGTTACGTAATTTGCTATATCTTCATCGATATCCGCATACACGTCTTTGCAATATTGGAATTCATTCATATCTGACCTTTCTTTGCAATATCGGAATTCTTTCATGACTGACCTGATTTCCGGGAAATCTCTGTCAAAGCCGGCTGTATGGGCGGGCTGTTTGTGTTGTATATTGTGCTGGTGTGTTTACGTTTTGCGACCTAAATTTTCACAATATTTGTATAAGCAACAGGACTTTCCGGATTGAAATAGAGATTTCTGAGGTACTGTTATTTTTGCATTATCGAACTTTGCATTCCTGGTTGCATTTCGCACGATTTATTTCTCAAGATTTTATAGTAATAGGAAATTGAGGGGTTCTTGATGGATGAGAATTTATAAATTTCAAAAGCTTAGGAGAGTAAAATTGTGTGTGAAGCCTAAAATAGTGGCGATTTTTAGGGTTTTTCGCCGATTTTTGCGCCTTATCTTCCCCCATCTATCCGGAACCCCTCAATTTCCTATTACTCTAATGGTCATTTTACCCTTTCCCGAACGTGCAGAAATGCCGCGAACTGTTCAGGAATGATAAAGACAGTAAACGGAACCTTTCAAGAATATGCGGAGAGGTTGCCGAATGAATGCGCACTAAATTCGCATTCCGCGTCTTGTCCGCGCCCTAGTGGACGCTAGTTTTAGCAAATGAATTAAAAGCTCACGAACTGCAAATTAGCGCCCTTTTCTGCTCATGGTTGTCCCCTCGACTTGCAGTAGACCGGGGCCGTTTTGACCAGCACTGGGGTCATTTCGGCTCAGGACCATTCTGACCGGGGGGCACTTTGACCGGTTAGTAGTATTGTCAAAGACGTGCATGCCACGTGACCATGTTCCGATCCAGTCGTCCGTGGTCGTGGAGGATTCAGATGAGCTCGCCAGGAATTCGACGCCCTAAAAGAAAATAACTCACCAGAAAATCGGCACATTTTTTCCGCACAGTCGCCAGGAAATCGACGGAGGAGAAATATTTCGCACTCAGGACACGCCGTCAATTCGACGTCGACCCGACCGGGGGGGGGGGGGGG
>NMRB01000164.1:158061-169771 GCA_002633025.1 Notospermus geniculatus
GGTGCCCCCCCCCCCCCAACATATGACCCCCTACGGAATCCCGAATAAATTTATTTATTTATTATTTATTATGAAGATAGGTGCCGTCGTGCCAAAGACACATTATGGCTACCCCTTACAAATGACAAGTTCCGTGCTTAGTGGAGTGCAGGGTGCAGTTTGATGGCTCGTGTAATACTACATCAATATTGATATCGGTAATACTATACCCAATCAAAAGTCATAAATAAATTCAACACTATGCAAGCTGAGATCTTGATATTTCAGACATGCAAATATATGGATATTGTTCATTTCTGGAGAAATTTCAACTCTAACTTTTGAGTAGTTTTGACACGACAAAAGAATCACAATTACATGTCAAAAAATGATGCCGGACTGAATGAATGTCAGGTGGCGCAAAAACAATCACATCGAAACAAGAACAGGACATCGGAGCGATGTCAATGGTTTCCGATGAGAAGCTTACTACTGTAGAGCTAGTTAACTGTGACCTTAACCTCTGACCTTGAGAAGTATTGCGTAACTTGAACAGCCATCCGTGATTAAACTTATAGGAGATTGTTAATTTAGGCTTTCAATTAGTTTTATCCTGAAATTCTGAGCAGGTTTGCACTTTAGAACTATTTGACCTTGACCTTGACCTCTGACCTTCAAGGTCATTGCATAATCTGAAAACTCATCCTTGATAACCTAGGTGTAGGTGAAGGTTTTAGGCTTCCACAATCACCAGGTTCTGACTTATCTCATGATATCTGTGACGTTTGACTGTGACCTTGACCTCGGATCTTGAGAAGTAATGCGTAACTGGAACACGATCCTTGGTAAACCTATAGGGGATGGTTAATTCAGGCTTCTAATGAGTTTTCTCCTGAAATTCTGAGCAGACTTGCACTTTAGAGCTGTTTGACCTTGACCTTGACCTCTGACCTTCAAGGTCATTGCGTAATCTGAAAGCTCATCCTTGATAACCTAGGTGTAGGTGAAGGTTTTACACTTCTACCATCACCAGATTCTGACTTGTGTCAAATTATCAAATTTGAATATCAAATCTCGCCATGATATCAGCAAATATCATGCGACCGAGCAAGGGCAAATTGAAAATTTGAGTTGCAACAACATCCGTGGATGAAATATGATGTTCTGATATCAGTTTCAAGTCGCTTACTGTGGCTGATCTCCCGATATGTCAAAATATCAAATTTGATATATCAGTATCATTATGATGCTGACACTGGAGGATAAATTCGTTGATGCCAGTATCTTGCCAAGGGTCATAAACATAGGGAAGGAACTTGTTACTAATGCTCTACCAAGCCTTGGAGACAAGTTATTCAAGAAACAAAAGTGTGACAGACAAAATTTCAACTTTCGATATATCAATTTCACCATGAACCAGGTATCGGAGACCTGAAATTTTCATTCCATCTTATGGCTCAGGTCATGTTACCTGGGGGCAGGTAACATTTCCGTGTCTGTAGCTCTTGCAGGAACAAATTACAGGCGTGACAGACTGAACAGAATCACACACAGACACACACACGCACACACACACAGACATCATGACCAAACACAATATGGTTTCCGATCTTGAGATCGGAAACCATAATTAAACACTTCGTATTTCAATAACCACAAACATAATTTCCTGAAATTTCACTTGCATAAATATTGCCATGTTTTGCGTATATGGTACAAATTTTGCTTTCATAACATAAAGGGCTAGTCCGCTTAGACCAAAAATAGATGTTGGTGTCCAAATTTGCAAGTGTCACCTGCAACTGCGCCTCCAGATGCAGAAATTAGAATTTTCGGTACCAGATCCTGTTTTTCCTCTGACAACGTAACCCTTTAAATTAAAGGACTGAAATATGTGTCGTGAACGCAGAAAATCCCAGTGTATACGTAGGTGAAATTTCAGAAAATTCCATTTTGTAGTTATTGAAATATGAAGTGTTTACTCTAGTGTCTGGGATGTAAAACCGCTTACCTTCAGGTTAATATTGCACCTTCAAATTTCGACCTATGAATATCAAGATTCTCACAAAACGACATCATGTCCCTTACCAAATCAAATCAGATCCGTTCTTTGTGGCTTTTGTTCCACGTGTTGTACAGAAATTTACGTTTTATATATCGGGTTTTTATGGGCGTAAATGTGACGTCTGTCAGGAAGTCTGTCACTCACCGCGTAAACAGTGTCTGAGCCGAAGTGCAATCGTCTCGAATGTATGCTTGCTCTCACCCATGATATAGTTCGAGGGATGTGTGAGGATATCAGCGCTGTGGCTCACTCCAATGGCATTACGTCGGTCAAGTAAGAAAGAGATCCTACCGGAAGTGTTATTACAAGGTAACATTTCGTGAAAGTACCCTCATCTCCGATAAATTGTCTCGCCTAGTGATATTCAACGATGCTATTTTTAGTGTCGCACATGTTGTATTAAAAAGCTAGGTGAAGTTCTAGTTCTAGTGTCAGCTCTAGTTTCACTCTGCGTTAATTTTGCACCCCCCCCCCCTTCTATTTCGCTATTTAGTAGGCCTACTTGATGGCGCAAAGAATGGTTGGACAACTCATTTGGAAGCGGATCATCCCTGCCGATTCCTGTTCCTGTTAGGACTTTAGCGCAGACAGTGAATGGGATTATGAATCCACATGGGTCGAAAATCGAGGCTGTAACACTGATGACACCTTTCTCCGTACATGGCTTCACAGGGGGTTGATCACGAAGACAAATTTGTCACTGTCGTCTCGGAGCTCCCATTGAATCCCGAGTGTTCTCTGGACATCTGGTTGTTCGTCAAATATTTGAACTGCCGCGCCTTGACTATTCATGACCACTACCACGTCTCTGGCATTCGAGGCCCACTTATGCCATCTGAAGGCTCCTCTACTCCCCACTCCCGGGCCAATCTCGTAAAATCTGTACGACGGCATGTTCCACGCTAGAAATAGGTTATGTAGTCCTTGGAGATTCAAATGCCTCTGCACCCTAGACAAGTGTACCAAGACCTTATTGGGAAATCACATTTCGCTGAGCTTCGTCAATCTGTCTGGCTTACAGAATGCAAAAACATGCTCAAAATGTCCCACCCGTGACATTTCCAACCCATGTTTACTTAGAAAAGTGCTAAAAAAGAACAAGAAAGCAGGGTTTGATTGTAACTTCTTGCCAGTTTTTAGATACACTGGTGTCTTTCCTTGCAAAATATGAAAAAGAATTTTGGATATGTGTCCGCTCCTGACTGTAAATCAAATAAATGTCAATGTTCCAAAAAATTGTCTAAAATCTGCATGCCCTACATTACGTTTAATTTTTCTCCATGAAAGAGGAGAGACTCCTGCCCAACCATAATATCATTGGAATCATTGATGTTGATAACTCTACTAAGTATATCAATGCAAGTTAGTGGGCTAAAAGTAAGCAGGTGAACTGGGGAGGAGCCAAATGTGACTGAAATCTGTAAACGTAAAATGGATTGTCCCACCCGTGACAGTCAATTTTCTCCTAAGATATATATTAGATGGAGAAAATTCGTACTCAGTGGGTTTGGCAGTCTCCACACTACAGACATACGGCAGAAACTTCGACCCGTGGATAAAGGTATTCTGCTACGAGAACAAAATATGGCCCCTTGTCCCACCCGTGACTCCAAAATACAAATTGCCACTGCTTCTACATTTGACTTGTAATTTTCAGAGAGCGCTTATAAATGGTTTGTTACCATAATTCTTTACACCTTGGAAAGCTGCTTAGCACATCACATGTGACGCATCGCTCTTAGTTACTAAGTTTTCTCTCAATTTTGACCATATTTTAGGGGCTTATATATTGATGTAAAAATGTATTGCATCATTGCACTTTGCTGACAGCTTTGGAAAAGTGTTCTGCTATCCAACCTAGGTCACAAATCCACCGGGCCCCGTACGATTTTCCCCACCCCTGCGGCTTGCCGTGGATTTTAGAGACTCGAACACCATCTAAGATGAATTGTGCCGAAATTGCCTCAAAAGATAAGCGGAAATCAGACTGTATCAAACTAGGCACCGTAAAAATTGGCCAAAATGTATGTTTTTACCCGCCGTATGGGCCCCGGAGTGGATTTGAGGGGAGTTTTAGGCAGCTGTTGTACTCTGTAACCCCCCAGTTGTTCGGCTTCATTTCTGTGTCGAATTTGGCGGTTGCCAGTAACACGACAGTCCCACAGGATCTTTTTGAACAATTATCATCTGGGTCAACCTTGTTGAGGGTAGAGGACACTTTTCTTTCCATTTAGAATCCAAAGTACGGAGAGAAGATCTTCCAACTTGGACTCCCTCTAAGTGTTCTGTTGGCCTTTTTTTTTACCTGTTGACCTTTGCTTATACTCAAGCTTTTGGCTTCTGTTCTGTGTACATTTCTGTTTTGTCATTTGTTCAAAATTAAAGCACCAAGAACGACACACAAAATGACAGAAGTCGTCTCTCGAAAATTTCGCCAATTTTACTTTTCCGTACTCTTACTAGAAAGTGCCTGAGGAAGACCCCGGTTGGGGTCGAAAGCGAATTTTTGGAGAAAGGACTTCTCGTATTCTTGTCATTGTTCAGTTATTGAATAAATTTCAGTTAAACAAAATGAATGGATATGTCCTTCGCTTGTCCAGCATGTCCCACCCGTGACATGTTCCGAAATCAGTTTTGAGAAAACCCATCCCTGCAACAAACTCAACGCTTTTCTGGTGTTGATGCCAGCTGTTTTGTGGAAAGCACCAAGTGGTCAAACATAGGATAACCACGTATCCTGGCCTTGGAGCTGTTTTTCAGTCTTACAGGGAAAGTTCCACATCCAAACGAATGGAAATGTCCCATCCGTGACACTATAAAACGGTACTGCCATAATCAGAAGAAGTTTGTGCCCTCCTGTTATTTACCAATGCCTGGGCTAGTTCTTAATGATTATTGACCACCAAGCAATAAAAAGATTTATTCCTTTTAATTACCCATTAAAGTGAAAAAAGTATGTCACGGGTGGGACAGAATTCTCACAGCGGTTTTCGGAAACTGCGCTGTAGCAACTGATTCTTGAGGTTTGTTTGCACCGTTCGACCCTAAATTTTGCCTCGTCCGTCGTACAGATTTTACGAGATTGGCCCAGATGTGCGACAACATCTGATAGGTTCTTGGCGGGGGGTCTACCCTATGTGGCCCGGGTTCTATGTGGCCTGGGTCCTATGTGGCCTGGGTTCTATGTGGCCTGGGTTCTATGTGGCCCGGGTTCTATGTGGCCCGGGTTCCGTTTTTGCAGTTGTAATCAAGGTATGTCATTGTGATTTCAAATTTATTTTTTTTCTAAATCTACTAATCATTTAACATGAACATGTACGGCGGAAACTGTCGTCCAAGGGGACCAGCCAAAGCTTGCCGAGGTACTTTCAGAGGCAAAGGTTGGACACCATGGCGGGGGCGACCATAGAGGATTTTCACAACGGGATCGCCTACGTCGGCATCAATGTTAGAAAAAAAATGTGTTGTCATCTTTCCTGATGATAGAGCTTGTTTTAATTTTATAAAATTAAGTTAACTGAAATCATATTAGGGCTTATCAAGTTGATAAAACCATAACCCTAGGTTGAGGGTCAGGGTTTTGGGAGGTCTTAGAGTTAGGTGTGGAGTGACACCCAAGTTGCAAGTCCAAATGTTAAAGTTGCAATTTGCAGATAACAACCTGCAACTTGCAATAAAGTTACTTGGAAACTGGATTTTTGATGCACTTTAATTTTTTTGCATTTTTGATGCACTTCAATTTTTTGCAGATACAAGGCCGCATGATTGATTGATGCGGTTGCAACTTGCATTGTTTTCAACTAAATAGAAGTTGCAGTTATTTTATTTACAACTTGCAACTTACATCCGAGTCCGGTCCACATAGACAGTGGCCACATATAACCCAGGCCACATAGAACCCGGGCCACATAGAACCCAGGCCACATAGAACCCGGGCCACATAGAACCCAGGCCACATAGAACCCAGGCCACATAGAACCCAGGCCACATAGACGTGGTCCCCTTGGCGGCCCTGGCAAATGGGCGTCTTCCTTGAAAAGAAAGCATAAGGCGTCACCGTCCTCGGGAGAGACCCGCACCAGATGATACATAGCTTCAATGTTGGCTATAATCCCGACCTGGAACAACTGAAACCTCTGTGATACACCAAAGAGACTGTTTAGAAGATCTGGACCAGACATGAGTGACGTATTCAAAGATTTTCCTCCATACTGCGCAGCGTCGGAAACGACGCGGACATGTCCCGGTTTGTTGGCGCTAACTACTCCAAGGTGAGGTAAATACCAAGTCCTTCTCAATTCCTCGGCAGCTTCTCCAGGTGTCAATTCCCTTGCATACCCTTTGGCGACATATCCTAGCAAAGTCTCTTCATACAGCTTCGCATACCCGGGCTCTCGATTGAAACGGATCTGTAACAGCTCAAAGCGTCAAAGAGCAACTGCTTGATTGTTTGGTAGCGTCACTTGCGGATCATCCCACAACATGCCCACTTGATAATGGCCTTCAATTAGAGTGGTAGTCTCTTCTAACATCTTGGCTGCTCTCTTATCCTTGACCGACATCAGCTTGACATAAACTGCAGTAACATCGAATAACTCTGTTGACCAAAACCTTCCAAGTTGTTCCAACAGTTCCTGGTCTGAACTGTGAGTGTTGACTCCAGAAATCAAGTTTACTGAACTGTGAGTGTTGACTCCAGAAATCAAGTTTACGGAAGCTGGGGCAGAATCTGAGTCTCCTCGTCCCTGACGGTTAGCGACTCCTAAGAGCGCCCATCCCAACCTTGTACGCACAGCAAGCGGTTCTCCTGGCTTATCACGTCTAACTTCCCATTGAACGACGGCTTTTGGGTTGTCCATTCCTATCAATTTCTGTATCTCTCGCTGATCAATTCTCTCAGGGATACCACGACCACTGCAATGTTGCCATTTTTCACTCAGGACTAGCGGTGAACATTGAAATGTTTCATTTTGACGGACCGGGCTCCAGTGACAAGCAGTGTGTGCGGAGAATCCACGTCGAGAGATCTTATCCTGGCCCCGTATTCATATAACTTCCTGAACATAGGTGCACCTAACGTTAGGCACCCCACCTACGGAGGTGGTCTGCCTATCCACAAGTGACATTACCGTTGGTGAGGTACGCCTAAGTGGGGTACCTATCATAAGGTCATATTCATGAAACATCTTAGTGTTGGCAGGGTGCCTATATCTGCACCGATACATAGGACAACTCAGGAGGTGGTATAAAGTTACGTAAAGTAGGAAATCACAGTTTAAAATGGCAGTGGGGTTGTGCTAGTGATAGGAGCGCATATTGAAATACATAGGAGGGATTTTCCATGCGAGAGAGTATTTCGTGACCGATTTCTCCCTCTAGATGAGTCCGATGCTAATGAGATGTACGAGCAATATTATATAGGCTTGGTATAAGTATAGGTGGGTACCTATTTTGGTGTCTAGGCGGGGTACCTATCTTAAGGTAATGCAAGCTCAACATGAATGGGAATCATGTAATCTTGATTGCATCAATGGAATTATGCTTGAGCAACGCATAAGGTTGGGTACCTAGTAAGGTGGGGTACTAAGACCTTTTATGAATACCAGTTTAGGCAGATACCTCCATAGGTAGGGTACCTAGAAGTTAGTGCGGCTATGAATGCCATGATAGGTACCCCACTTATATGTAGGCACAAATATAGGTACCCCACCTACATTTCTATCACTTAGGGAGTTATATGAATACGGGGCCTGAACTGGACGAACCTTGTGCGCCAGACGGACGACGAGTTCACTGTATTCACTGTAAGATCCTGCTTCTTCCCTTTCAAACCCAAGTCGAGGGATAGCTCATCACTGATCAATGTCACATCACTATCGCAATCAATCATGGCTACGGTCCTCCCATTGGCACTCATGTAGACTGGCACCAGCAGAAAGAAAGTGTTGTTACTATTACTAGAGGCTGGCTTCGCATCAGTGGTCTAAGTAGGCGACACTTTTGGGGTCAGGTCAGCACTTGGATTCGATTTCGTCACTTCGCAATGTAACGTGTTATGATGTGGACCACCCCATCCTTCTTTACGACAGCGGAGGCTTTGCAATCTCTAGCTCGGTGAGACCAGCCTAAACAATTTAAAACAGAGATTCAGACCTTTAATGCACTGATGACTTGGCAATCTTATGACTTTGACCGCACAGGGGGCAACCGGTCTGTGTCTTGTTTGCACCCGCGTTAGTGGTTGTATTCATCAATGTACGAGCCGGAGGGGCATGTTGGGTAGAAGATGGCTTCGCCGGAAATTTCTGTGGCTTTGGCGTTCGCTTGGTAGGTCCAGTTGACAACTCACGCGAGGGCTGGAGAGCACTCTTCCCAAACAACGGGTCGTTCAGCTTTCGTGCTTCGCGGACCACAAAATCGACAAAGTGATGAAACCCTACTTTCTCATTGCACTTTCTGAGATCAAAAACAATGTTCCTCCATTTGTCATGGCACCGATAAGGTAGCTTCCCAACAAGTTGTTTCAGATTGTCCGAGTATTCTAGCATTTTCATCTCGGCCAACTCCGCCGACGCATACATGTACTGACACTCTTGCAGGAAAATGCCGTAGGAATCCAGTGCGCACGCATCATCACACTTTACCACGGGCCAATTCAAGGCTTTCTTAACATAAGCCCTACCATAAAGGAATCAACCATAAAGGTTCAACTGACAAATTTAGCATTTTATAAAACCCAACAGATTTGCATTCTGACGTTTCCATATGATAGACAAGACCCTTCTGCACATTCACTGCAAATTTTGTTGAATCCCGACTAGTTGATCTTTTGATACAAAAGGATTGAATTAATGAGAACCCCACGAACGATGTGTGTTCAGGGTCATCGGTGTACATTTGAATAGGCTGACGTACATTTGTACATGGAACACTAATTGTGCTGAAAATAGCTCAGTTATCGTCAGAAATGGAATTCAAAGCATCATGTTGGCAGGTTCATGTACCTCTTCACCACCTCCTGCCTATTACGTAAAACCAAAATTCAGGCAGTGAGAGACATCTGGTGGCAACACATGAGGTGTATCCCTCAGTAAGCTCATCGTTCGCAGTTAAACCTTTATGGTTGATTCCTTTATGGCCCTACCAATGAAGTATGGATCACCATAAGCTCTCGTTTCGCGGCATCAAAACCTATGTCGGCAGGCAGATGGGCGTAGCCTGGCACAATCTTGTTTGCCTCACCACTAGTAAACTGCACGAGATATTGCATACGCTCATCAATTGAATCCGTATATTCCTTACAATGCTTCGATCCCTTCCTGTATCTGCCGGGTGGCAGCCTTCACCAGCAGATTGAGTCCATCGACGTCTCTTGTGGTTGTGTTCATCTTGCAGTTCGGTTCTCCTCTTCTAACTATCTAAAACTATGTGGGAGATGCGGGCAAAGAACTTGCTTCTAGGACCAGTGGCGACTGAGTGAGGGTGTAACCGTTTATTCCGACAATCAATATACAGTGGGTTACAGTCCGAAGCAGTGCAGCCAACAGCAAAAGCAGCGGCTGAAGTTTTCGGCAATTACAAATTTAGGACTCATAAAAATCAAATCAATACTCATGACTACGTGCCGTAAGGTGGCGAAGCCTAGTGGCGCACAGACGAACTAAACGGAAAATATTTCGGCGTGACCCATGCCTGAATCTCTACTTCAGTCTCGCTGAGTTATAATCATGATATGACCTTTCACATACGTGTACACGACTTGTGCATGTTATAAGACCCACACACTAAATTCCACACACACGGAGCGTACAGGAATAAGACGGCATCGCCCAGCGGCCACATCCAGTAGGCCTAGCTACAACAAATGAGCGGCCAATACGCAAAGGTCACCGAGATTCGGCCGAGGCAAACAAACGGACCTCCACAGCGGACAAGAAACTTAAATAAGCACTTACAGAAGTTACAGTTACTTTCCTCACAAGACCCACAGATTTCATAGATGCATTTATGACTTAAAAGGTGTCTAAACTGCATTTAGATGGGACTCTGGCAATCAACCCAGATTCCATCACATTCAAGATCTTCAACAGAGCGTAAACGCACGCGGTCAGGCTAACCACGTGACCAAGCGACAGGTCATAGGCCTACGTCATGACGTCATTAAGTACAATCCGATCAATAACTACCTACAGGGTGAATCAGAAAAACAATAAAGCTGATTTTCCAATCGGCGACACCCATTGTCAACTGTTAGCTGGCCAGGCTGCATAGTGCTGTAACACCAAACAGTTCTGCCCTTATACAACTGACCTCTGCGGCATTACATTATACCTAACTGCTGTCCACACACGCAGCTGACTGTTGCGGTTAGCAGGTGATTATGGTTCCCGATCACTAAGATCGGGCACCGTATTGTTTTTGGTCATGGTGTCTGTGTATCTGTATCACATCTTATCTCCTTCAACAGCTACAGCTCTGGTAACACATCCTACCCATAGGTTTGTCAACCTGGGCAATCCAATGAGCTAATCACTTTCAACATCAGACGCCTCCATCATGATGTAATCAACAAATCAGACTTGATATTTTGTCCGTCACGCTTTTATCTGATGTCATAACTCGGCTCCTTTAGCACCTAGAGCAACAGAAACAGGTTCTACCCTTAGGTTTTCATACCCTAGGAATCGAATGGACTGATTACTTTTGATCTGAGGTGTAGGGGTCATGGTGATATCGATATCACAAATTTGATATCTTGAGATAACTTCCCATATTGACAACTGAACAACATGAAACAAGTCTTAGTTCATGCCTGCTTATCCAAGGACTGGACTGTTGTGACAATTCTCAGCCTCACGTATCCGGGTGATTGAAATATCATGAGATTATCAAACTTGATAATTTGAAAGATCTCTGTCTATGGTAGATAGAGACATGATATCACCCATCTTAGGTTATTGATAATGCCCATTTCGATTATGCAACGACCTCGATGATCAGAGGTCAAGGTCAAGATCAAACTTGATAACAAGATGACATTGTAAATGTCGAATGGTTCCCGATGTAGGCCTACAGGTGATTCTTCCGGTACATGAATGGTACATTGATATAGATCATGATACATTGATAGACATAAGTGACAGATGGATTACGATGATGTCAATAGAACTTGATCTCATGCCAGTAAATTCATCGCGTAATTGACCATGGCTTGATATCTGATGGTTCTAGAACAAAATGTACCCGGCGAAATGGTACTGGACAAAATGTACCTAGTACATGGTACCTTTTGTCTGGTACAGGTGCTTCTACCGGTACATGAATGATACATTGATAGAGATCAATGCACATTGATAGAGATCAGATAAAAAGGTACGGTAATAATAATAAAAAAAGGTACCGGTAAAAAGGTACTAGTAAAGGTACTAGGTAAAAAAGGTACAGGTAAAAAGGTACTGGGTAAAAGGTACTAGGTAAAAGGTACAGAAAAAAGGAATTAACCTAAGTGTGCCTGATATCATGCCTCTGCCTGTACCTGTACCACAGGCAGAGATATTTCAAATTATCAAGTTCGACCTTGACCTCTGACCTTGACCTTGACCTCTGATGACCAAGGTCATTGCATAATCGAAATGGGCATCCTCAATAACCTAAGTATGGGTGATA
>NMRB01000164.1:173577-184871 GCA_002633025.1 Notospermus geniculatus
CGAAAAATTCTGCTGAAAGCCGCATTTTACAGAAGGAATTTTGTGAAGGCATGTTTTATGCTACTTTCTTATTTGCAGGATTTCATTGAAAATTTTTATATCACTGTGTTCTACTCATCGAGCCCTTTCATAATATATCCTGTTATTTCAAATATTCTGTGTAGAATTGTGATTTTGGGGAACTTTTATCAAACTTATGTTGCCCATGCTAGCAACACCTTTGGCAGAGCCACTTGAAACCAATGGTCATGCTGGCAGGTAAAAATCAGTGGCCATTGAATAGTTTGTGGGATTGACAGGGTGTCAACAGGCTGTGAACTGGTCAACTACAGGGTGGGCCAGAAAAAGTCTCCCTGTCTTGGCATCAACATCCAATGGGGACCAGGTTATCAATGGGTATTGTCCTTCATTGCAATAGTTGAGGAATGTCACCCTATGTTCAGGACTGGTGCAGTTATTACTCAAGTCATATCATATGAATAGAGAATAGGCCTGTGTGTTATTCCTGTTTACCGGTCTGAGGCATGGAGTGTGAAGTCCGCTCTGATCATTGCGTCATGATAATTTTGGCAAGCACTGAACCAGAGCAAATGGCTGTCGTCAGACATCTGCAACACGTAACACGTATTGTCAAACGTGGTTTGGGTTAGTGACGTAACTGTTTACAAAAGGAACACAGCTAAATAATTATTTTGATTGGGGGAATAGGAGTCAGTTTTATGTCCCAGGAAATGACAAATTCTTTATGTTGTTATTTTATACTTCATTTCCTTTGTTTTCTTCCAACTTTTATTTCATTCCCATCAATTTCTTTGTTTCATTTTCTTTCTTTATCTTATAATTTCTGTCTTCGATGTCTTCTGACCTTGCTTATTTCTTTATCCCTTTCTCATCTTTCTTCTTGCTTTTGATAATCATTCATTCTGATGAGACACACACACTCCACATTTCTGCCTTCGAAAGTATGTGCCCCATTCAGGTGCAGGCACTGCTGAAGCCTTCTTCTCCTGTCTTCAGGGCCATATTCATAAAAGTACTTAAGTCTAAATGTGATACTTATCTTTTGTGTTGAACAAAGGATAAGTGTCACACTTAGACTTAAGTAGTTTTATGAATATGGGTCCAGAGGCTCAAACACCAAGCCGTGCATGCTGACAAAGAGGCATAACACGGATCACTACGGATCCGTGTTATGTGCAAGCCACTGATTTGAAACTGGAAGTATTACTGTAAGTGGTTACAAAAATCACCTAAGCCAACATGGCAAGCATAAATGGATTGCGTAATATGTACTGGGACATGAAGTGAGTGCAGACCTGTTCTGCTGGCATTGTTATACATGTAAGTACAATACCCAAGGAAAAATCAGGTCCGACCTGGTCCCCATTGGATATTGAGGCCAAGACAGGGACACTTTTTCTGGCCCACCCTGTAGAAGGAATCCAATGAATTGATGCAGCCTGTTATGGAAATTGGCCCTGCATGACAAACACGACCTTCACCCAAGACTGGGTTTCTTTACTCATTGTGAAAGAGAATTGACAGCAGTCAGCTTTCATTCACCACCACAACTCACAATAGTGCAGAGGCCTGTGTCAAAGGTGTTGCACGCGTGGCCAAAAATATTTTGATAAAAGTGCCTCAAAATCACATTTCTACACAGAATAGTTGATATTTTAGGATATATTATGAAAGGCCTCGATGAGTAGAACACAGTGATATAAAAATTTTGAACGAAATCATGCAAATAAAAAAGTAGCAAAAACATATCTTTACAGAATTCCTTCTGTCAAATGCAGCTTTCAGCAGAATATATCGACGTTGATACCATTAGATAGCCAGGAAAATTTGCTACCATATGTGTGGGGACCAATTTTCTCCACCCCATTGGTTTGAAGATATTCAAGATAAACTGCTGTCCATTTACCTTTAGCCATGAGTGTACCTGTTCTCATCAAACTTCAGCCAAATGTCGCCAATGTATCCACAATCCCAATGTGAACTAAAATTAATGCCTGGCAAAGATGATTTTTTTTGAAGCGTGATATTCTTCGCCGAAGGGATTTATTGAATAGTACCTACAGACAGTGGGTTTGAACATAATGCATGTGCCCTTCGGGGAATCCCTAAACTCGAACATAGGTTGTCTTCGGTGAAGATGTTTGGCAATAGACAGACATGACAGATTGCCAAAGTCGGCCATATTGGCCCAAAAGGCAATAACAAACACTGAATGTACAGTGAATGTACACAATTGATATACAGCATGTTTTAAAACCTGCAATTTACACAAAACTTTCATTAAAAGTTACAAAATAAACACCTCCTCAGCAGTGCTACATGTGTCATGAACCGTGTCCAGGCCTAAATGTTTGCAGATATTTCCCACAAAAAGTTTTAAGACTTTTATTACGCCTGTTTTATGCCAAACCTCAGCTCCAGGTGTGTTGGTCCTATCCTACAGTGTGGAATCATGATGATTCACAAACCTGGACCCAAAGTTGGTTAAGCAACAAAAGTCTGTTTTTTCTTTTCTGAATTACTATTTTACCAAAAGTAAGCCAAGGCTTAGTGCATATTAATGTATTATTACTGATGGTTATGTTATCTGAGATATTTTTATGGCAAACTTTTATGTTTTTGCACATGTTAAAACATGCTGTACATCAATGGTATACATTCACTGTACATTCAGTGTTTGTTATTGCCTTTTGGTCCAACATGGCCGACTTTGGCAATCTGTCTATGCTATCGGATGCACACAAAAGCCGGGATCGAGGTTAAATGTGTTGAGCATTTTCTCATTGCGCATTTTGATTTTGCGCAAATTCCAGTAAGCCTCCTCAATGGCCACAGTTTGCCTTTTCAGTGCCGTGCATGCAGCCTGCTGTAAAACATTCTACTATTGAGGAAACAAGAATCTCGTCAATGCCTGCGTTTTCTGAAGGACTGCTCATCTTCGGTGAAGATGAGCGGTGGGGTGATACGTATACTGCATTGTAATGCAGCGGGGGAATTTAAAGTGATTAATGGTCTCCATTCCAGATATGTCACATCATAGTTTTGACGAAAACGATAGATCATACAACAGACTCTGATTGCAAACTACCTCATCAAAATATTATTAGCCTTCTAACTTGTCTAATTGGATAGAATCGAATTCCGATGTAGGCCTTCAGATCATCTAATGGACGTCTATTTATAGTGACCTTTAAGGCTATAGTATGCTTGTCAAGCAGCAGGAAACATATCCATTGTCGTACAGTTGCCCAAAGTGGTTGTCATGGTTGACAGAGCTTCACGATGACTACGACGAAGTGGAGGTTCACATGTTCAGCGATGCATCGGAAAGGGTATTTACGGCTGTAGGATACTCATGCTATCGGACCCAGTCAGGAGATCTGGTCTTTTCCTTCTTGGCATCGAAATCCCGAGTTGCACCGTTGAAAATGCTGCCGATCCCGCGACTGGAATTGCAAAGAGCAGTGCTTGCTGCTCGGCTAGGAAAGCTGATAAAGGATGAGTAACGTACTCGTGTGGAGCTGAGGAGGCTGATCTATTGGACTGACGCCGAGGTTGTCCTGCAATACCTCCAGAATGATATGGGAAGATTCAAGCCATTTGTTGCGAACCGTACGGCAGAGATATTAGAGTTGACAGACGTAGAAGATTGGCGCCATGTCCCCGAGAACCTGAACCCTGCAGATTGTTGCACACGTGGTCTCGCTGCTGCCTCCGTCCGTCCAATCATCCTTTGGTTTCAATGACCTGGTATCTTGCGACAAGCAGAAGAACAATGGCTGGCTAGTAGCGACATGGTGGGCACCGAGATCGCCGAAGATGATGTGGAGACAAAGAAAACAGCAAAGCCAGTAGTAATCCACAACGTCATGTCTGAAGGGAAGGAAAATCCGGCCCCTCTGGATGATCTTCCAGTTATGGCCTACACTGATGTGAGTAATGTCTTGAACCCAGCCAACTTCTCCACTTGGAGAAAGCTGATACGAAGAACAGCATGGGTGCAGAGGTCGATTTGTAACCTAGCATCGAAGATTCCGAGGCTTGGTCTGCAACCATGCCACGGAGCTAATATCAGCGTTGAAGAGTATGATGAAGCCACACTCCATTTGGAGCGAGTAGCTCAGCGGGAAAGTTTCGCCCCGGAACTCACCACCTTGATGAACGAGCAGCAGATTGATCGGAGGAGTCCGCTGGTCCCTCTTGTCCCGTTCTTTGATGAGAAGACCCAGTGCTTGCGAGTGGGTGGAAGATTGCGAAAGACTCCTATAACGTCTGATGCCAAATACCAGTTGATCCTTCCAGCGGACCATCGCGTTTCACAGCTATTGGTCAATCACGTCCACATAACCCTTGCTCATGCTGGTCAAGAACACAATGATTACTGAAATCCGCTGCAAGTATTGGTTGGTCCGGGCTAGGAAGGTTGTCAAGCATGTCATTGCTTCATGTGGATTATGCCATCGAGCTAAAATTTGGCCAGTTATACCAAGGATGGCAGACCTGCCAGAATGTCGTCTGTCCGTGTCTTGGGTGCATTCTACGCGACAGGAATTGACTACTTCGGCCCCATGTTGGTGAAGATATGGAGGAGCACAGAGAAAAGATGGGGATGTTTATTCACTTGCATGGCCACCCGTGCCATACATCTTGAGCTCGCTGGATCATTGGAAACTGATGATTTTCTGCTGTGCTTGCGGAGCTTCATGGGTCGATGCGGAAATCCCCACGACATATTCAGCGATAATGGCACGAACTTTCGTGGCGCTGAGGCCGAGTTGACACGTTGTTTGAGGAACCTCGAGGAAAGTAAGATCCAATGCTTACTCGTGCCAAGGGGAGTGACCTGGCATTTCAAACGGCCGGCGGCCCCACATTTCGGTGGGGTCTGGGAACGCCTGGTCTTGTCAGTCAAGACAGCCCTGAAAGCCATTCTAAAGAACGTCCTGGTGTCCGAAGCTGTCCTGCGAGCTGCACTGATTGAGGTGGAGGTAACACTAAACAGCCGGCCCATCACGTACAACAGTCCTGACCCAGAGGATTACACTGCTCTTTCGCCGAACCACTTTCTTCTGGGAAGAGCGGACAACACGGTACCTCCAGATGTTTGCCAAGATCGGGAGATAGACAGTCGCCAGCGTTGGAGACAGTGTCAGGTTATTGCAGATCGAGTTAATCGTCGGTGGCTACAAGAATACCTACCAAAAATTGACCTTGAGGCCTCGTTGGTTTGATGATGGAAGAGCCGTCAAAGAGGGTGATTTGGTGTCCCTGATAGAGGGTGATGTACCACGCGGAAGGTGGGAGCTCGGAAGGATCGTAGCAACTCATCCAGGTGACGATGGAAGGATTGGTCCAGTTGACGTTAAGACGGCTAGGAACGTCCTTCATAGGCCCATTGCGAAATTGTGAGGAGAATCTGGATGATATTTTGTCACAAATGTGAAAACAGGGTGAAGTTCTGGAACCTCTCCCCTGCTATAGTCGTCGTCTCAGTGTGGTGATATAAAGAGGCTTATTTGATTTTTGGATGGATAGATTCGCATTCAGCAGCCGAGTGATGCTGCCGGGTTAAATGTAGTCTCATGTGTTTGAAAGTTTAACTTGATTTATGTGTTACATTCGGATTGTCGCATTCCGTTCAGAGAAGGGTGTAGTATTCGTGGTTGTTGTAATTTTCATCGAGAAATAATGTTCTTTGAACGAAGGGATTATTTGTGGATATGGGAGGAAGGTTGTGAAAAGTCCGGTTGAAAGACAAGGGTCTATTTGTCGTTTGGGGTCTATCTATATATTGTATTTGCTCATAAGTGGATTCGTTCAAGTTGCTAACCTTCGGTTGAGAAGTTATTGTGGATGAGATTTACCATGTAATCGTCTTGCTAAACCGTATTTGATTTCTGTTGAGAAGTTGTCATGCCTTATCGCAAATTTATTCTTATGGTATCGCTAGTTGGATAAGTTGTTAGACTGTGTCAGGGGGTGGGTATGTCGCCGATTGGAAAATCAGCTTTATTGTTTTTTCTGATTCACCCTGTAGGTAGTTATTGATCTGATTGTACTTTATGACGTCATGACGTAGGACTATGACCTGTCGCTTGGTCACATGGTGAGCCTGACTGCGTGCGTTTACACTCTGTTGAAGACCTTGTGATATCTGGGTTGATTGCCAGAGTCCCATAGTCCCATCTAAATGCAGTTAAAACATCTTTTAAATCATAAATGCATTTATGAAATATGTGGGAGTTGTAAGGAAAGTAACCTGTAACTATCTGTAAGTGTTTATTTAGCGTCATTTACAGGCATGCTACCAACAGTTTGCAAACATTTAGGGCAAAATTTAGGAATTTTCTTGTCCGCTGTGGAGGCCCGTTTGCCTCGGCCGAATCTTGGTCACCTTTGCGTAATGGCCGTTCATTCCCAGACAGCAGAGCTACGTTGGCACAACGTCGGCAGAGGTTGGCAAAGGTTGGCGAACGTCGGACGTTGGTAGTTGGTCATTTTCCGACGTTGATCTGACGTTGGGAATAGGTAATTCAGGACGATTTGGGCAAGATCGGCCGAGAGTTGTTCATCAACGTTGCCCAACTTTGATATTTGGATGGTGCTTAGTTGTTGAAATTTGGTCATATGCCGACGTTGGTCTGACGTTGGGAGTTGATAGTTTACGACAATTTATGCAGGAGTGGGCCACGGGTTGTTCATCAACGTTGGCCCGACGTTGCTATTTGGAGGGTGTTCACGACGGTCACGGGTTGTTCATCAACATTGGTCCGACGTTGCTATTTGGAGGGTCACCAGTTCGACATGGGGAGATAACAATTATGTTCTAATTTGCAAAAAAAATACAGAAACGCCGACTTCAGAAAGCAAACACATAAGAATATTGATAAACTATGGTTAGAAAGCTGATATACGATGTTTAGGCTGTGAATGTTTCTTTTTCAGAATTATGAAAACAATAATTGTATAACATCAGTTTTCTCAAAACCATGCAGAAGAATTTGTGCTGTGCATTGGTATACCGGATGCAATACTGAATAGCTTCTCGGCCTATTGGCTAAGGTTAAAGTTGTATTTGGAGTTGTGGACTTTACCTCGGTAAATCCGCCCTTTCCCTTGTGCAGACCCGCCACAAGCAAGGAGCAGACGGTGGTAGATGGTTGGGCCAGTGTTGGCGCAACGTTGGTTGGAGGTTGTCCAAAGGTTGGCAAATCCTTGGGACAATGTCGGAACTTACCTGAAAATAACGTTGGCCCAACATAATTCGCGGGTGCAAAATGATGCTGGCCCAACATAGGATGATGCCAATGTTGGCACCACGTTGGCTGGAGGTTGTCAAAAGTTTCCTATAATGTCAATAAATGGTTGGCAAATGGTTGGGCCAATGTCAGAACTTACCAAACAACATCGTTGGCCCAACATAATTCGTGGGTGCAAAATGATGCTGACCCAACGTAGGATGCCAGTGTTGGCACCACGTTGGCTGGAGGTTGTCAAAAGGTTCCTATAGTGTCAATAAATGGTTGGCAAATGTCTGGGCCAATGTCGGAACTTACCAAACAACATCGTTGGCCCAACATAATTTGTGGGTGCAAAATTATGTTGGTCCAACGTAGGATGCCAACGTACACAATATACGTTGTCCACTAACGTTATATCAACGTTGTGCCAACGTCGTTCTGCTGTCTGGGTTTGTTGTAGCTAGGTCTACTGGATGTGGCCGCTGGGCGATGCCGTCTTATTATTTCTGGACGCCCGGTGTGTGTGGAATTTAGTGTGTGGGTCTTATAACATGTACAAGTCGTGTACACGTATGTGAAAGGTAGCGAGACTGAGGTATAGATTCAGACATGGGTCACACCGAAATATTTTTCGTTTAGTTCGTCTGTGCGCCACTAGGCTTCGCCACCTTACGGCACGTGGTCATGAGTATTGATTTGATTTTTATGAGTCCTAAATTTGTTATTGCAGAGAACTTCAGCTGCTGTTGTTGCTGTTGGCTGCACTGCTTCGGACTGTAACCCACTGTATGTTGATTGTCGGAATAAACGGTTACACCCTCACTCAGTCACCACTGGTCCTAGAAGCAAGTTCTTTACCTGCACCTCCCACAATGGTTGTGTCTGTCCTGAGCAACCTGGTGTCTCCCACGCAGTTGGTTTGGTGTCTCCGCCACATGCAGATTTCGCTGGTTTTCGCCCAGTACAGTGTATTGATCTGCAGCTTGGTACATATATACCCCTAGGTCATATGAGCTATGACACCAAGTTTCTGTCCGATTCGATTCTTGATTTGGCCACCAAGTGGCTAAAATCAAAAACACAAAAGTGCATAACTCCAGAACTAATGACTGGATCATCTTCCAATTTTTATCATATGCGTATCTAATTAGGATACATAACATACATAACTGGTATTTGATTTGACCTACTTTTCAAGGTCATAGATGTCAAAGTTCAGAATTTTGCCTTTTGGTGGCACATTTCATAACCGCTGGGGCTATTAACCTGAACCTTGGTACATATATACCTCTCGGTCATATGACGTATGGCACCAAGTTTTGGTCCAATTCGATTCTTGGCTTGGCCACCAGGTGGCCAAAATCCAAAACACAGAAAATGCAATAACTCCTGAAATAATGACTGGATCATGTCCAATTCTTTATCATAGGTGTATCTAATGAGGATACATGACTCACGTAATGGGTTTGTTATTTGACCTACTTTTGAAGGTCACGTAGGTCAAAGCTCAAAATTTTGCCATTTGGTGGCATGTTTCGTAACTGCTGGGGGCTATTGACCTGAAACTTGGTAAATATTATGTAATCCTATGTCACTTGACCTGTGACACCAAGTTACGGTTGGATTTGATTCTTAGCTTGGCCACCAGGTGGCAAAAATGAAAACTCAAATTCCAATAATTCCTAAACATAACGTCTGGATCGTCTCCAAATTTTCATCATCGATACATGACATGTAACAGGTTTTTGATTTGACCTACTTTTCAAGGCCACAGACGTCATAGTACATTTTTTTTCGTTTGGTGGCAGGTTTCGTGGCTATTTGACCTAGTATGTTCGGACTTGGTGTGATCAGGTGTCACTCTGTACCTGGAACTCAAGGCTTGTCCGGGGCATTTCGATTGAACATTTGTCATTTGTTCTTCTGGTACATTCACTCAGGTGAGCACATGGTCCATGGGCCATTTCATTTCCCTCTGACATGCCACATTTGCCTTGTAGCTTCCGCGGCAACTAGACTAGTTCCGTTCGACAGGGTATCTACTTAACAGCAAAATGGCCATGTACAGGCCTTTACTAAGGTTTATCTGCACCTGATGATATCTTGAACATTTCAAATACTACCGCACGAATTGTGACAAGGTTTGTTGCATATGAAAGGAAAAAAATCTTTGGCCATCTTTCTGCATCAATATTTTGAAAATTTGGTGGGGTATCGTGGACGTTCGTGTAGATCTACCAGTACCATTTGGGCCGAATCACGACCAATTGTTGATATAGTTCGAAATAAATATCGATAAAAAGCTGCTTTACAAAGTTCGTCATCGACTCTATTTGTTTTTTTTTAAAAATCTTATTATGGAAGAATTTGTCGAATTCCGACGCGAACAAAAGGTGATCTGTAAAGCCCAGGTCACACAGTGGCGACTTAGGCGGGCGAATCCCCGCGAACTAGAACGAAATGGTCCTCGGATCATGTGCTCACCCCTTTGGACATAATATTGTAATGAAGAGAGAAGTATGTGCATGGTCAATGGACCATTCATTCTAGTTCGCGGGGATTCGCCCGCCTTAGTCGCCACAGTGTGAACTAGGCTTAACGTACCTACCCAGTTTGCGTAACGATTTACGCCTGCCGTATAGCATTGTGGATATATTCGAAAAGTAGTATGCAATATCTGTAGAGACAATTGCAAAATCAGAATCAGAATCAGAGGTCTGCTTAGGTACTCCGTGACGTCATTGTTGTTCCGTCTTGCGTGAGGAGAGCGGTATAATCTATTTTTTATTAGAAGGTTCCGTTTGGACCGAATCACGCACGATCAGTCGGTGATATAGTTAGACATAAATATCAATAAAGGGCTGCGTTACAATGTTCGTCATTGCCTCAAGTTGGTTTATTATCATTTTCGATCCTATTATGGAGAAGTCGGTTCAATTTCGACGCCAACAAAATGCGATTTGTAATATACTATACCAGGAGGAAATAATCTAAGAGGACCCTACTCCTGAAGTAGGCGCTCAGCACTCAAAACGAGTTTTTGAAATAAATATTCCATATTTTGCATTGCAGTGGTTTTCATCCTCAATTTAATTGATTTTAACATCATTATGACCAATATTCCGTGAATTGTTTACTCACGGGATGGCGACAAACGATGATTTTGTGCGTAGGAACAGATTGTTATGTACATTAAGACCACGGGTGGTCACGCTCAGAAACAGGAAGAGCGTGTTACGCATGACCGGGTTTTCCTTCATTTTCAATCGTGTCCCCAGGAACCTAGCGAGGTATCACGTGACTGGTCGTCAATGGCCACCATTTGCTTCTCGATTCAAAGTGTGAGTGGGGTGAACACACCATGACACGCACAACAACCCAAAAATAACTTACGTCTGTCTGTTATTCAGCAACAGCATCTGAATAATTGTGAAAACCCAGGGAAAAACAAAGCGAATCGTCCAATACGGCCTGCTGTGGGCCATGTCGACAACTCAATAGCCCCAGGAAATGTTGTGAATTAACTATTCTGATAATGTTGTACTTATCTTACGGAGTTTTCATTAGGAAATCTTTGCCCCAGGAATTTTGTTGAAAAAATACAGAGCCCTCTATTGCCCGATTATGAAGCGAATCTTTTCAAACTCAGTCGAGCGTGACCCGTTAGGCACACTTGAGTTCCCAGTCTGCTTAATCGCTCTGGCTGTTGAATTTCGAGCCTCCCTCCCTGTGGTAGCCAACATGATCACCTGGGCATAATCACTCATACAGTTCCCATGGCATCATCATCAAACATCATCGTAATGACTCGAAAGCTAACTAACATCAGAATTCATGTCTAACTTATGAATAAAATCCATCTGCAGAAAGTTGAGTTATTAGCCAAAAATTGCCTCAAGATTTGCCGAAATTCTAACCAAGATGGCGGCCGTAGGCGTACTGCTAAAATCCACTCAAAATTTGCAGGAATGTTCCTTCTCACACAGCTCAAATCACATTTCTAATCGCAACCAATGTTTTCTGGGAACTCAT
>NMRB01000164.1:193339-216856 GCA_002633025.1 Notospermus geniculatus
GGCCACGTGCATCGCCATTTTTGTCCATTCGGAGACCCAACCTGGGCGAATTTTTCTGTAAATCTCACCCGATTTTCATGATGGTAACGATTTTCAGGAGCACCAGGTGATTATCTCGAGGACCCACACACTTATAAACACAAAGCTTGGCGAAAAGCCCACAGAAAACGGCAAAATGTGCGACCCACCGGCAAATCCTTCGTTGAAAGCCATTAAAACATCGACTTCCGGCTTGGACCAAGGAAAACGGCAAAATGCGCATGCGCGAATTATCCATGGCAATGACCTAATTAGAAAGTTTGATCTCATCTATAGTTATTCATGATTTTATGCACCTAGTCGTTCCTACTTGAATATGGAGTAGGGTCCTCCTATTATTTCCTCCTGACTATACCTAGTACGCCTGTCATATATTTTGTTTCAACAAGTCACCGCTAGGCCTGGATCAATTGTAGCTCTAGCGGCGGATTCTGGAACCAAAATGACTTTGGTTGACGAAATGCAGCCAATGAGAATCGTGCTGTCATACGTGTGTTGGCTTGACCACCGAACGACTGCATTCGTGTGTTGTTTCGATACACATACTCGTGATGTATATATAGTGCACATTTATTACCGGTACATTCCTTTGATAGTTTGAATGGTCTAGAATGCAACACTGGATGTGTTTCCTTTTTTAAATGAATAGAAAGAATTATGTGTTGAATAATAATCAACTGCGATGGACAAACTTCGATGTTGAAGAAACGGCACGCGCGCATTGATTTGTCTGCTGTATCTGCTTGCCCACGTGGAATTAGGTGAGTGACAGTTCTCGATTTGCACACCAAATTTTGGTTTTTATCAATAACAGAGTTTCCGAAATGGTTCACTATCACTGCCCTGTGTTGATGTGCCATTAAATACTAGTAAGGCGAAATAAGCCTCCTAAACACGGGATTTCAGCTCCTGTCGTAGGTTGGCCAGGCAGGCCCTGCCTATGCATGCTATGCATATGACAACTGCATGCATCCATCCACCCATGCTCGTTCCGATCCCCATGCTGGTTGATCTTACGTACGTGTAGCAGGATGGTCCAGGGTATCTGTGTGTGTGTGTTTGTGTGCATACCATGTATAGTCTATACCGCCACGAATGTGCGTGAGTTTGCGGGCCATAGAATTCTAGTTAAGAGAAATAATAAGCATTGTAAACACAGGATCCATTTGACCTCCTCTCGTATAACCGCCATATCGGCTGTGGATTGGCCTAGGTCTGGGTCGGCAGGCCCTATGCACTCGACAACTGCATGCATCCATCCATGCTTGTTCCCTCTGCTAGGCCTAGCTGGTTGTAGTAGGATGGTCCAGGGTGTCTGTGTGTGTGTGTGCATAGCCTGATGTACGACAGTCGGTACCGCCACGACGAATGTGTGTGAGTTTGCAGGCTGTAGACATGGTAGACCCTAGGCCTATGCAACAACAAAGATTAGGCCTAGGCCTAGGGCTATATAGAACTTGACTTCAGCCATAACTTTTCCATTGTCATCATTATCCTTTACATCGTCATCATTATCTGCCCTGTCTAACCTAGCAATCGAAAAGTTGTGGCTCAACCTGATGTAGGCCTAGGGATACGGTGGACCGGTTTCAAAACCAGCAGGCCTCGGCCCCTAAACACCACAACATAGCAAAGGCAGCCATCGTGAAATCCATAGCCCTCAAATAGTCGGCAAATGTACCCTGTGTTCTGTCCTTTCTCTGTGGGAGACCATCAAATTTGAGGAGCTGCGTGATCTAGTGGTTAGCGAGACGGACTCCTGATCAGAGGGTCCCGGGTTCGATTCCCAGTCCTGACCAAGAAAGACACGCTCGCTTGTGACCTTGAGCAAGTCACTTTGCCTCACTTGCTTCACCCCACCCATGTGTAAAAGGGGGTAATAATTGTGAAGTGCCTTGACACTTGTAAAAGGTACTATACGCCCACACATTATTATTATTATTATTATTATATTAAATTTCCTGTTGAGCAAATTTAATGGTTCTAATGTAGATGGTTCTGTGCATTGGGATCAACAATCGTCATGGCTATGAATGGTAGTGCAGAATGTATGTTCAAAAGTACACGTAGGCTACATCCAATGGAACCCTTCAATCAAAGACGATCATGATTATGTACGCCAGTTAAATTCTAATTTAACAGTGTTTCTTAATTAATATTTTTCTCCTTCTCTTTTTCAGTGTGCTACATATTATTCGAAGACTAGAAATCCAAGACAGAAAATAAGTAAGTACCAGGTGATTCATGTAAAATCAAATACAATTTGAAACAGGTAAAATCTGAGAACTTGACGTACAAAATGTCATATACCCATAGTTGTTTATAACTTAAAATTATAGGGATTTGGTGCCATTTTTAGCTCACCTGTGGTGAGCTTATAAAATGGTTGTGCGTCCGTCGTTGGCCGTTAGCAGGGCAGGTTTCGTAACCGCTGGAGCTATTGATCTGAAATTTGGTACATATATACCCCTAGGTCAGATGACCCATGACACCAAGTTTCGGTCCGATTCGACTCTTAGCTTGGCCACCAGGTGGTGGAAACCAAAAACACAAAAAGTGCAATAACTCCTGAACTAATGACTGGATCACCTCCAAATTTTTATCATAGGTGTATCTAATGAAGGTACATTACATATATAACGGGTTTTTGATTTGACCTACTTTTCAAGGTCACAGAGGTCAAAGTTCAAAATTTTGCCTTTAAGTGGCACGTTTCGTAACTGCAGGTGCTATTGACATGTAATTTGGTACATGTATACCCCTACGTCAGATGACCTATGACCCCAAGCTTCAGTCCGATTTGACTCTTAGCTTGGCCACCAGGTGGCGGAAACCAAAAACACAAAAAGTGCAATAACTTATGAACTAATGACTGGATCCTCTCCAAATTTTTATCATTTGTGCTTCTAATGAGGATGCATGACATAAGTAAGGGGTTTTTGATTTGACCAACTTTTCAAGGTCACAGAGCTCAAAGTTCAAAATTTAGTCATTTGGTGGCACGTTTCGTAACTGCTGGGACTATTGACTTGAAACTTGGTACATATACACCCCTATGTCAGGTGACCTATGTCACCACTTTTCGGTCCGATTCGATTCTCCGCTTGGCCACCAGGTGGCCAAAACCAAAGCTCAAAGTCCAGTAACTCCTGACCTGTAACAGGGTTGTCTCCAAATTTTTATCAGGTGCATCTAATGAGGATACATGACCCTGGAACATTTCGATTCAACATTTGTCATTTGTTTTTCTGGTAGGCCTACGTTCACCCAGGTGAGCACATAGTCCATGGACCATTTCATTGACAAAGCGAGGATCATTATGTTTCAGTGAACCAGTTTGGCAGTTGATCAGTACGTGGTAATGATTTATGATTTATTGATTATTATTGAGTTGAGTGATGTGAACAGTTTTAGTTTGTATACACAACAATTTTTCTTCAACAACAAACTCTTCTGTGACCTTATTCACGAAGCACTCGTAACTTACAGGAGTGCGTAAACTATTGTCCATTTGCGGATAACCTATTGTTTACTATCAGCCTGACAAAGGATTTGCGTGTCCTTGAAGTTACGGAAGCTTTGTGAATAAGGTCCCAGTTCTTTATTAATTGCTGTCCTTGAATAAAAGCTCTCTTTGAATCTGAACTGTTGGAATTATTCTGAAATTGTACAATTGTTTGTGCATGTAAGAATTTTCTTGGAGTCACTATTGATGTGGAGTATTTACTACCTTGGAGTAACTAACACTATACAACACTGATTGTACAATAACAATTGTCTTGGGGTTAATATCTTGGAATAACTTGTGTCTCATAGAGCAACACTTGTGTTAAAATTAACAATGCCTCAAAACAGCAGCACAGTGTGGCATTAACAGTTTCAACTCCTACCTTGAAATAACAACTGGATTCCACTTGAACACTCTTTGTAACACAAGTATTTATCAGTAAAACTACAACTTATCAGAAATTTTAAAAAAAACACTCACAGGTATTCAATTACAATACATTTCATTAGCTTTGTGTATCAATCACATCCTCGAAGTTTCCACACTCTACAATACACCAATGTCTTTATTGTCAGTCTAAAAAAATAATTCCTCACGAGTTCTCATTTCATTTTTCAAAAAAACTGGTTGGTAGCATATAAATCACTATAGAGTTGTCTTGAATTACAAAAACCATGGGAAAATCATTAGAACAGTACAGGTGTTGGATTGTGCCATTTCATACTTCATGCATTATCTCTCCATGATGACAGTAAAAACAGTAAAGTAATATTCTTTTCCATAATATACAAATCTCCCTTTAGACAGTGTTTCAAACATATCGAGTACCTTGTACATGTGAAGTTTGTCACTGCACTTACTTCAAAAATTTTATGCCCAGTGTAAATTGATACAAGCAAATGATACTGAAACAAATCCAGGCCCAAACACATTACAAGTAGATCAGTTCTGGTGTCAGGCACAAGCTGATTTCCATCAAGGATCTGAAATATTTTCTGAATTCTCTCAAGGAAAACAATGTGTTCCTATTTCTCTTATTGCACTCCTCTATGCAACACTAAAGCAACCACATCAGTGGTTGAAAGGAGATTTGAATACGATCATGCACACAGGAGACAAGTTCTACAAACATATTCAAAATGATATTCATCATGACGTCTTGTTAGCATCAGAACTTCCATCACATATATCGGGTGGGGCAGAAAAAACGATAACACTTTTTTTAACTCGAATATTTCAAAAACTATTGTAAGTATAATTTTGCAATTTTACAGCTGTAACAATATTGGGATGTTTGACAACTTCACCCCCAATTGCAGGTCCATGGCATAAAAACTGTGAAAATTATGCTATTTTGAAAATTTTCGGTCAAGACCAAAATGCCGGTCTCAGAAGTTACATCAGACCAACCCCAGTTCACATGAACAATGGACAATGTGTCCCACGTCTTGCTCGAAGACGGCAAACAAGCTGACTGACTCAGAACTATCTGGAGGAGGCAATGGGCAGAAATAAGCTTAGAAGAAATAAGAAATTCGATTTCCGGGTGGAAAAAGCGCTTGCGTGCCGTCTTTGAGCAAGACAAAGGAAACACTGTCCATTGTTCATCTCAAATGAGGTAGGTCTGACGTAACTTCTCAGACCGGCATTTCTGGTCTTGACCGAAAATTTTCAAAATGTCATAATTTTCACAGTTTTTATGCTATGGACCTGCAATTTGGGGTGGAGTTGTCAAACATCCTTATCTTACTACCTGTAAAATTTCAAAGTTATACGTGCAAGAGTTTTTGAATTATTCTAGTTTAAAAAGTGTTATCGTTTTTTCTGCCCCACCCGATATATGTTGAAAACAAGTGCACTAAAATTGAAACAAAAAATCCATCATTGGTACAGTACCAGGTTAAGATTCTTCGATTCTGTCAAGTATTAGTAGGGGAGCCAAGCACGAAAAATAGTGAATAAGGTTGCACAAAAAGATATACAATTGCTGTTAACATTTTTTGGTAGGTATATCTGTTCTACATAAGAATTGGAAGGACTGCTTGGTCATCTCTCTTGCGAACTCCTGTTATGGACCCTTTTATAGTTTGCTACTGACTTTATCATTGCACTGGTGGACTTGGTTTTGTACAGGGGCAGGGAAACCAATGTACAGCTAACTTCTGATTGGTTGGGTTTAGACCCTATAAATGTATTACTAACAGATAGAAATATGGGGACAGTAAATCAAATAAGCATGGTCTTAAATATTTTCAGTTGCTACATTCATCTTATTTTATACCTCTATGCTACATTGCAGTTTTAATGTAAAATTACACATATCGGACCAAATACCCCAAAAAGTGATTTCCACTTGCCAAAAGCAATAATAAAACATCCTTGGCTGATTCAGAGGCACCATGTTTCTATCTGTTGGTAATACATTTATAGAGTCTAAATCCAACCATTCAGAAGATAGCTGTACATTGGTTTCCCTGCCCCTGTACAAACCCAAGTCCACCAGTGCAATGATAAAGTCAGTAGCAAACTATAAAAGGGTCCATAACAGGAGTTCGTAAGAGAGATGACCGAGCAGTCCTCCCAGTTCTTATATAGAATAGATGTACCTACCAAAAAATGTTAACAGCAATTGTATATCTTTTTGTGCAACCTCCAACCCTTATTTTGCACAATTCTGGCCTTTGGCTCCCCTACTATATAGAGACTGACATAAGTATTGCTTTCTCATATCCCAATGTTGACACTTGCCTTCTGTGCCTTAAAGATAGTTGTCTTGCATTATTCATGGAAAATGACCATTTCTACTTGTTTGAATCACATGCAAATAATAAATGGTTTACTGGATGCTAGTGGTACATGTGTTTTGCTGCATTTTCTCACTTTTCATTCATTATGCAACCAAATAAGAACAATAGCAGGTTCTCTGACAAATAATCGTATTGTTGAATTTGAAATCACTCCTATCCAATTTTCTGTGATTCATTTTCCACGCAATGTTGACGACAAAGCTGTATTCCATATCGTAAATATGCCACATCATCCTGTCATTGGTATATCTCATGCTGAATATGTAATGCAAACATCTACAAACCAAAGTGCAGTCAATACAAGGCCTATTCACTCGAATACCAGCATTGATGAACCCTGCACATCAACATCAGTCAGTGGTGTAACATTGACTGGAATCACTCAAACAAATTTCATGTTTCATCCAGTTGATGCACATTGGCAAAAATCACTGCAACAAAAGTTTGATATATCAATCCACTCACTGGCAGCAAGTCAACCACATCGTCCACTGTCTGCTCCTGAACAGATTCACAGAATAACGGGAGATGGGAACTGCTTTTATCGCTGTATATCATTTGCTTTATCTGGCAAAGAATCCAATCATCAGTTGGTCAGAACACACACCTGGCAAATCACATCAGAAACCATTGGCTCATATTGAAATCACATGTTGAACCCACATTTACATGTATATCTCCACAAGAATATTTTAGAAAATCATCAGTGAACCAAAATGAACCAACATCATTTGAAATCTATGTTGCAGCACATAGGCCTATGTTAAGTACTGCTATCTATATTTATCACAAAGACATATCAGAATGGAAATGGTATCGATATACCGCAAAAACAATTGACCCAACAATTTCACTGAGTACAACAGCAATATACTTGCAGCACACTTGTAGTGTTCATTATGATTTCGTCCAAACAGTTGCCAAACAAAATAAACAGCAAAATAAGTAACAAAAACCACATCTGTCTTGTCTAGAACAAATAGATAAAGAAATTAAAAGACAAGTCAAATTATCAAATTATCTAATGAAAAAAAGATGATGGAGTCATCAATAAAACAAAATTCTTGTAAAAAACTCTCTGATAATGCAAAAACTGATACTCCTACACAAGGAGAACAAAAATCATCAGTACAGAAACCACTAACTATCGATCTGTCGCAACTGACCAATCCATATTCCCAACTAAACAGCAAAGATACATGGCCCAAAACGCCTTCAGTCAGGAGAGCAAATGAGAACCCATGAAAATAGATTGACGAACATTCGTAGACTTGATATATAGACAATACGAAAACCACCTGAACAAAGAAAGGAAAATGAAAAAAACGAAAAGTCAGTGATTCAGAATGGTTGAAAAGTGACATAACTAAAAAGAAACAAAAAACATTCCAAGATATGTCAGAATTAAGTCACTACTTTCATTACGTAATAAAGAAAGGGCCAGAATATGTTTGTGTAGCATGTAAGCAACTACATTATTACCATAGTGTCCAAATTTGTACATCATATCATGCAAAATTACCTATGTTCCAGCAATGCTGTCCCACAAAAGGAACAATGAAAATAATATATGGCTATGTCACACATGTATGATATAATAACAGAAATCGTCTCTCCAAAATTTCGCGAATTTTCGAGCCCAACCAGGGTCTTCCTCAGGAACTTTCCCGTAAGAGACTACATAAAAGTCTTTTCTGTAGTCTCTTACTGGAAAGTGCCTGAGGAAGACCCTGGTTGGGGTCGAAAATTTGCGAAATTTTGGAGAGACGACTTCTGTTATTATATCATTTTGTGTGTCGCCTTTAAAAAAAATAAAGTTCCACCTTCGTCAGTATTCAACAAAATGCAATTTCCAAATCAACCTGAACGGCTTACTGGATTTTGCGCAAAATCAAAATACGCAATGGGAAAATGCGCAACAGAACTGACCTCGATCCAGGGTTTCTGGCGCGTCCGACAGAATTGTGTGGGTAGCCTGGCCTCGAGTTTTGGGATTCCCAGAAGGGCGCATGCATGATGTTGAGACGCACTCTGATGTGTGGATCGATATTAACTCACCCAGTGAACCCGCGAAGCGGCTCACAAAACGAGTATAATATTAGGCCTACGTCTATGTACGTCTGCGTGTGAATGAATGAACAATATGAAAAATGGGGGTTCCCCGAGACTGCGTGAGTTCACTCACTGATATTTACATGATATTCCATAAGTTTGAACCGTAACTAATTCCCGCTGTACACGATCAAATTTTTCATCCATTTTTTGGAAATTCAGCTTCCGGGCCTATTTGGGCTACAGTGTATAAACCCGCATGTAGACATTTATTGAGCATATTCAGAAAATCGGATGAAAAATTTGATCGTCTATTCTCTAAATGGTGTGTTTTTGAATAATGATATCTCCCCTTTGCGCATTTTCCCATTGCGCATTTTGATTTTGCGCAAATTATAGTAAGCCAACCTGAACATTTAAGTGTCATTGCACAAGTGGACCATGCAAAATCTGCAAAAAGTGATAACCTGCGGGGTCGGCAGATCTGGCTCAAATTCCTACCAGAAGATGGCCTTGGGACACAATGAGGACAGGCCAAATATTTCGCAGATTGGTCACACCGTTTGGGAGTAAGGGGCAGAAATACTGCAAAATGCTATTTTTTTCAATTGTGACCAAAATATTGTCCATTTGAATGAATTTTCACAGGCAACAGGAGTACATGTAGATATTCCTTATATGTCAATGCAAGAAGATGCCCCCTGTAATTTTTTTCCATTTTTGTTTACTTCCAAATCACACTTGATTTAAAGGTACAGTGCAGTATTGCCCTTGTGTCAAAAAAGGTATGGTTTGGCCTACAGCGAATTACAGAGATGCTGCAGGGGTGATGAAGGTGAGCACATCAGGGAAAGGAGTTGATGGATGTCTCTCTCTATTAAAAGAATAAAAAGTTTGGGCGCTCTTTCCATTGCAGAGATATGCGGGTGCAGAGTTGTGCATAAATGCACTACTGATGTACTACGAATGTATTACGGATATGACGTTCATTTGTAGTACATAAAATGTCTACATATATACAGGCATATCTCTGCAATGGAAAGAGCGCCCAAACTTTTTCTTTTTGTTTTTTAAAGATCAGGGCCGACCGAATCGAAACTCCGATAGCCCTATCAATGCCTATCGGAGGTATAGGCCAAATGCCAATAGGCACTATCCCCGAATAGAAACTCCGGTAGCTACTGGCGTTGATAGGAACACCGAATGGAAACTTTGTTAGGCTATCAATGACGTCACAGATAGGCGCCGGTAAGCTGTTTCACTATAGGCGGTCGGGACCTCCTTTAGCGCGCTGTTAGTGGTGTCCGTTGACCACTTCCAAGCAGAATGTGGCGTGTTGAAGGTGATGTGGCGCTGGGCGTCGTTGAGAGTGGGTACAGAATGGGTATGTTTAGAAACCGCTGCAATCCTACGAGGAATAGATAGGCCTACCGATGACGACTTTTTCAGCCAATATCGATTCCCCAATCCTATATTTTTTGAGGGCTGTTGGCCGTCAACGTCGCATTATGACGGCTACCAGCCTCATGATAAGACGTTTTTCGGCCTCCGAATAATCAACAGCACGATTTCGCTTTGGCTTTGACTTGTCCATGGCGCAAACTGGGCAGAAAGGGTGAACGTAAGAGCACTAGACCGAACACTGCCCTGCAGTCTGTGTCCTCAAACTGTAATAGTTGCACAATTACAAAGGAATCAAAATAGATTTCGTGGCGAGGGATATTTATAGACCAACCTTGGTCCAAGGAAAGGGCTTACCGTCCCTGATACGGTCTTACCGATAGCCTACCAGTGGCATGGATTACCGGCGCGCAACAGCGTTTGGATTCGGCCATTTACCCAGCGCTGGTACACTATCAGTTGATAGGCGTTGTTAAGGCCACTATCACCGGCTTCGATTTCGGAGTTTCGATTCGGTCGGCCCTGGTCTCAACCTATAATTTCCGACCAGTTTTGTCATCCAGGACCCTGCAGCATCTGAATTATGAATGCTTACTTTGACCCCTGTAAAAGCACATTTTTGCTATATACGCCCAAACCAGCGAATGGATTGACCCAATATTTTGTGTGCTTTTGTCTCTCACCAAGGGGTAACTTCACACCAAATTTCATTAAAATCCGTCGACCCCGGGTTATCACCTTCTGCATGGTCTATTCGTGCACGTACACTTAACTCTGAGGTCGCGCCATTATCGGAAAACACTGTCTTTTTGCAGGGGGTCCGACATGGTGCTAGTAATTTTGCTGTAGCTCCTTAACCGTACACGACTTTGACGTAGTCTTCTAACAGAACATAGACACCACCACGCTCGTTATTCAGGTCCTCAACGAAGCCCCTGGGTCGCCACATTCACGCTCAGTCGCGTTCTTAAGAGGCGAGCACTGCCATTCGTCAGGGCCAGTTTTAAGCCCACTGACGTACAACTAATTTCCTCAAATATTTCTCGGTGGTGTGGCGCGCAAACTGGGCATGTGGGCCTGTAGTTTGGCAAAAGCCCTTTCCAACAACGTCAATCCCGGTCACCCAGCCAATTCGAAAGTATTTTAGCTCCATTTTTGAAAAAAAAATCGCTAAAGTCGCGGTTAAGAGAGGGGGCAAACCATACTTTATGTCCCTTGTGTAGGCCCTCAGTGCATACAAAATGCATAGATCTATAGAACAGCTCAATTTCAGTCATATTCATTTGGCAAAAAGTGTTACATAATAATTTTTCAAGTGTGTGGGAAGCTTTTATAGTGACTAATTTATGCACTTGTTAACTTCAAACAAAGATGACAAATGCCCGATTGCTCAGCTCTGGCTCAAGTCGAGTTCATGCCAAGCTCGACTTAAAGCTGAACTTAATTAGATATAAACCCCAAGCGGCAGAGGTAGAAACTACGAACAGCCACAAGGCTCTTCCAAACTACCTCTGAAAACGATACACCCTCTCGGACGATCACAATAAAGGTGCTGTGGTTTTGAAGATCTCCATAAGGAAATAAAGCGATCGGAATTGTCGTCATGCAAGCAAGCAGTCTTCGTGGCGCGTACAGAAAGAGGTTGGCGAATCGATCATAGGGTTGTGGGTTCGAATCTCGGTGCCATCACATATTATTTTTCATTTTTTCTCATTTGGCAGCTGTGCTGAGGTCTTTACTGTTCAAGAGCGTAGTGGCAAGTGAAACCAACTGTGACCGTCCGAGAGGGTGTATCGTTTTCAGAGGTAGTTTGGAAGTGCCTTGTGGCAAATGTAAAGGAACTTTTCACTTCTTTTGGGAATATCTCCTTAACTATTCGACTTGTTCTATTTTGGTGTGCACACTGTTTTTAACAATTGAATGCATCATTGAGATGAATTCTCCTTTTTCTAATCATTGTTTTAAATCTGAGGGACAGAACTATGGTATTTGGTTGCATAATTTGTATTAATTAACACGGTAAATTACCGAGCTAATCACTAATTAGACCCAATAGCCAGTTAATGCAATCCTCAATAATCCTCATGGTCCGCGGGCTAGGAGGGGTCCACATGCACCCCACCCCCCCATGACCAAACCTTTTTGGTATTTTCTTATTCCCTGTGGTGTACCCTTTGTGAAAATGTATGTGAACATAAAAAATTTTGGGTCTCATGTTACCATAACAACGGGTTTTTGACCACACCCTTAGGAAAACTAAATTAGCCCATAACTTTGCTATTTTAATCAGATTCAATAAATTTGGTATCAACAGACAGGTTTTCATTTACTCTCTCATTTAGGAATGTTAAATCCACTTTTTCATGGTATCTGACCTTGGAAGGGGTCAAAATTGATGAAATTTAAAATGTGGTTATTGGACAATGAGACATTGAATCAAAGAATGTCAGTCTATTTGGATGTTTTAGGTATCCGTGTGAAAGTTTTTTTCTGGAGAGCTTTCGCAAGTCCTTCTGCTCGCTTTTTCAATCCACTACTGAAGTGAGGAGAAAACTATAATGTACATGTACTTAATTGTCACATTTCGTGTTGTGAATGAGTGATTGGTAATTGTGTGGGATTAAGAATCCCTGGTCCCTATTCATGTTGTTTGAATGTCTCCTGATCTGAATAGCTTCAATGAACTTTCTTTTTGTGGTGTTGTTGACGTTGACACATAAGGGTCGGGTATTGTGCCACTGAATGACATGATCAGGGTTGTTTTCTAAATGTTGCGAAACAGCTGATTTTTGATCACGTTTTGATACAGATAATCTGTGTTCTTTGATTCTTATGCTGAGTGGTCTCCCAGTCTCCCCAACATAACATCAAATTCCTTTACATTTTCCATTAAATTTCACAATTTGACAGGCTCTGTGTGGTTTACTCTGAAATATATTGCAAAATTCTTGATGCCATTGTATTCAGGGGGTTAAATAAATCATTTTTTGTGAAAATATGAGATTTACCCTCAATTAACCTTTGACCTTAATTAATGACCTAATTAGGCAATTTTGGGAAACACAAACAAGATATTCATATTCAGCACAAAATTTCCATTCAGAACGACCTATTTGTTTGCTTTTCCTCAAAAATGCCTCGTGCAGTCATATTTTCTGGAAATCAAACGAGTATATAGGCTATACAGCTAAACACTTCCACATATGCAGCTGTTAGTACTAGAGGTGTACATTTTCTTATGTTAATGTTATTTGCTGTACTCCGAGGCCGAAAAAAGGCAGATTTAATCATCATTATTGCAAACAAATAAAGCTGACAATGCGTACACTGCCCTACAATGGAAGACTGCAGTATCTGCATATTGCAGTCTTCCCTTGTACAGCCTCTGCAGCCTTTCCTATTCAGTGAAGTGGACAATGTAGGTGTGTAATAACATCAGTAGATACTGCTCTCCTTTCTGGCAAAATTATTCAGAGCTACCACCTAAAACAAGGGAGATATGCTGCTTCCAAACGAAGACTGCAATATGCAGATACTGCAGTCTTCCATTGTAGGGCAGTACAGTACTTCAACTATACCAACTGGCAATGCGTACAGTCGCTTCGACTGACCTAGCGAGAAAATACTGACAATTCGTACAGGTGTTTTTTACAAAATGCATATTTATCTTGCACCAAGGGCGTCTAAAGCAAAGCCTACTATATACACATGTGCAGTACTACCTGGGCCAGATATGAGTAGAAGTAGAGGCAATTATGTGCCATATTTCGCTCAAAAATTGCAATTTTGCATCAGAATGGACGCAATTTCATGCAAACATGGCCATTGCTTCACACTGCAAAGGCTATGTAAAACGAACCGTCGTGGGCCACTGTGGGCATATTACACAATGTTTACATATCGCAGCAAATCATTGGCTACCAGCTCGCCTTCCGAGTCTACAAATGATTTTGTGAATGCATCGTCTGCTATCAGCTCAGCACCGGATATGCTGACAATGCGTACAGTAAAATTTGAATCACCAGCGTGGTAACACAGACCTGAGCACCCGGGCAAAAGGCTACTAAGTTCTTTCTCAATGCCTGTTACTTTTTACAATACAATGTCATGAACAACCAGTACAGGTCACAACATTTATCTATGCCTATATAGTGACCATGCATGGTGTATGGTTTGCATTATTATGTAGGGGCCGTCTCACAAGTTGTTGGTAGTGGAAGACAAGTGGTGTTGATATAGCTTTACAAAAACGCCGATTTCTCAAAAACTAAACGGCCGATTTTGACAGTAACTCTTGCTAAATCACCCTTATTTTGGCATAATTTCATGCTAGCAAAGGAATTTTGGTGAAAAATCCAGAAACAAAAAAGTATTTTTCTGGACTTTTTTTCAATGACAGATTACGCAATGAAGAAGTGAATCTTGTGCAAAAACATTGATGCCCAGTTGTAGTCAACAAGATTTCTGACCTTATGCAGAAAACCGCATTTAAATTGGTTTGGTGGTTTATGAGATATTTGAGATAATCGGTGTTGATATTAATATGAACAAGACTGTACCTATTCATTGTAGTACCATTTGCAAGATTGAAATTAGAAACATTGATCAGAGAGTGGCCAATTCCGCGTCAAACATTTGTGACCCGCTCTGGCAAAACCCGGAATAAGTCGCTGTTTGCTTGGCAGGTTGAGACGAAATGTTTGTCAATTTCAGTATTGTCTGTCTATTATGAAATCTGAAACAATCTATTTCTTCCATTCTCTCCTGGTGTCATCTTAGTTCGTTGAGTCTCAACTTCTGAGCGACATATGCCTGGTTTTGCCAGAGCGGGTCACATTTTCTTTAAACTAAAAAAATGCAGACAAAGTGAAATTCAAGATATTGCTCTAACTTCCCTTCGAAAATGTCAAAAAAATGGCAAACCCTCACTGCAGGTGATTTAAAATCTGGCAAAATAGATGCAAGCAAAAGAATAGCACAAAGATTAACACACAAAATGATAATATACAATATATAATCTCCAGAATTTAGCAAATTTTCGGTCCCCAACGGGACCTTTTTCAAGCCTGCCACTTCACACAATGAAAATTCAGAACAGACTGTGCTGAATACAAAATGTTGATCTAAAGTATCCTAACAAAACAAGAGTTTTGTTAGGATACTTTTTGTATTGGCTTGAAAAAGGTCCCGTTGGGGACCGAAAATTTGCTAAATTCTGGAGATTGACTTGTCGTATATTGGCAAAATAGATAAATTAATTAAATTTTTCTCCCCCATTCCCAACAATTCAAACATACGACATTGGCACAGACCTAGGAATCAACAATATACAGGAAGATGTACTGATTAAAAAAATGGAAGAAAGTAAATACATTGCCTTAATGCGCCAGTTTTAATTTTGAACAAAAACAGTTTGTCTACCACCATCTCCATAGCAACAAGAAATTCCCTGAAAATACTTTCAACAATTTCTGTTCGCGTGGAGCATGTGTGGGAAGGAGCTTCGCACTTAAAGCCCTGTACCAGTCTTTCTTGTAGCTTCGCCAGGAAAAACCGCCCACAACATTCAAGGAAATACATGTCATGCTGCATTCAGAATTCCAGCATGCCAAGCCTTCAAAAACAAACATTTGTCATCTGAAATATTAAATACTCTCCGATGTCAACTTGATAAATTGGAAGTTCCATGAACTGATGAAATATCAATGGTTGGCAATGGTATGTTTCGGTTCATTCACAAAGACTGCAAGGAATTAAAGGGAGTGAATTACCTTTCGGAGGTGTCAGAATTACAGCTTTCAGGATCTCTTTCAACTGCGCCCAGTTTTTGATGGCTACATTTTTGAAAATCTCAACACTGACTATGGTCCTCTTGCAACAAATCTCGTCGAACTCAAACAAATAATGAGACAGAAAGATGATCAAGAATTTGCGGAATTGCTTAATCGTCTCCGTGAAGGAAATCATGATACTGATGACATCCACAAAATCAAAGGCAGAATACTTCCAGATGGTACAGCTGATGAAATAATTCACGATAACCACCTTGTCATCACAAACAGTGAAGTAAATAATATAAACAACCAGGTTTTCCTTGCAGCCAATACAACAAAATGCATCAGTCATAGTAGTGATACTGTTATTGGTGATGTAGAAAATTGCATCAAACAAAAAATAATTCTGAAAATTCCAAATGATACATGCAAAACTATGGGTCTCCACACTTACCTAAATCTGGCAGAAAATCTGATATATGACACCACCACCAACATCGACACTGAAGATGGCCTAACAAATAGTTCCTCATGTACACTTCGCCATATCCGTCTCTATTGCTGCGTTCACACGGACAGTTTAAACCGAATTCAATCCGAATTAAACCCTTACTTCGGATTGAGTGTTCACACGGAAGACCTTTTAATTCGAATTGACACCGCCGTAACGAAACCAGTTTCTAAACCGAAGTGAATTCGATTCAGCGAAACTGGTCTCGCCAATCCGCCTGCAGAGCGCCGTCTGAACGAACTCAATTCGCTTCAACGACTCCAGTTTCATTACGCATGCGCAAACGTGTTTGCGTAGCTCACTTCCGTTGTTTGGCGCATCCATTTTGGATTTAGCGCCGAAGCTAGGCCTAATCACGTGATCATGACGTCAATTGATTTACTCCTGTTGCGGATAGGTGGCAGTCTAAACCGATGTCAATCCACTTTGCGTTTTGCCGTGTTAACAGGCGTGGTGAATACGGATTAAAGGTGAATGCGCATTCCGCGATCCGGTTTCGGGAATTCGAATTGAATTCGCATTCAGTGTGAACGTAGCATAAGGAGACAGAACATCATCAATAATTTCGGCTGAATTCGACAATGCAACTGGTTCTACTATAGCAGTCAAATGGCGTCACAACTGTTCCTCTGTATAACACAATATTCCAAAAACATGGACACCAATCAAAAAATATCACGCGAGTTCAAAGTTGTACAATATGCCAAATGCACTGTTCTCTGTATACAATTTCCTTTACGGCCTTCTACAGCAAAAACCGTACATCATGCCCAAGGTGATGCTCTTAATTCAGTCATAATCAACTTCCAAAATAAAATAAAAAATTCATATGCATTATGTTGCATTAAGCAGAGTTCGCAATTTAACTGATGTACAAATAAGGAATTTCAATGAAAAACAAATCAAAACAAACTTCAAAGTCCAGTCCGAAATGCATCATTCACGCACTGAAGCTACATTACAGATACCAGCTTCCCACTTCACTCAACTCCCAAACAACAGTTTCAAAATTCTCTTCCACAGTATTCAATATTTGTTGTCACTTGTTGAATATATCCGTCAAGAACATACTGCACTTTGTTGTGATTTCATTGCTCTAGACTAGTTGAAACTCATTTAAACTCAACAATACCAAACTCTGTCACACAGTTAGCAGACTATGAACACAGATTTGATGGAACAAGTCAGTACTCCCATGGTACAGCCACATAAATAAAATCACATTATATAAATAGTATAACCAGAATAGCAAATTATTCAACTCACAGTGTAGAAATCATATATTACCAATTAAAAGATATCAATATAACTTTCCCACTTTGTGTACCGTTCATCATCAGTTCACTTGACAAATTTATATCATGCCCTTACTGATCTCGCTCAATTCTTATCCAACGGCCCACTTATCATCTGTGGTGATTTTAATGTCGACATATCAACAGAACACCCCAATCAACAGGCACAAGATTTGCAAACTTTTTTATCTTTAAACATTTCGCCTGCCAATACATTCAAACCGAACTAACAACAACTAACCTTTCCACCACCATAGACCACATATTCACAAACATTCCTTATAAATACATTGCCCATGGTGTTCAAATCACTTACTACAGCTATCATGACCATCTTTGAATTGCTTTTACACCAAATGAACAACTACAAGAATTCTAACCACATACTTCTTCTCCTAACCCATATCTACCCTTCTGTATCATACTGCGATTCACAGCTCATCCACAGGTATTGGTGGTTGGGTGTAGGCGTGGTGTTTTTTTTGGTATTTTAGTCTGTATGTCCGCCTCCCAGCTTTAGAGCTCTAAAGCTGGGAGGGGCGTATGGCTCTAGGGTTTTGAGTTTTAGAGGGTGGATTTCTTAGTCATACATAAAAAAACTACGAAGGCCCGTGCAAGGCATTTTAGAAGTCGAACGCTATCGTCTTCCACTTTTTATAGCATCTTATCCTAGATATACTGGATGAATTTTCCCATTCAGGAGACACACAGTTACATAAAGAGATTATTTTACCACAAAAATGGCCATTTGTAACATTTTGGTTAAACAGTGTAGCGTTCGAATAGAAAAAAAACATAATTTCACAAGCCACCGTAGACAGCTGGTAGAAAAGTTCATTGGCTATTCCACCAATCAGAAACAAAAGGTAAAAGGTTACGGATTAAAAATTCTCCTCAAAATCAGCCCTAAAAACCATCCTCGAAACCATTGCAAAGCTCCTATGCATGATCTCAATGGTTCGGATCATACCTTAGACATGACTCGCACTATTACCACCAATATTTCGACAAAAGCAGCAGCAATAAAGTCACAGTTCCTCGCAGAGCTGACCGAGCTCCCCACTGTCTCTACGGCTGATTCAAGTTCACAGTGGCCGTATAAGTTCTAAGTGCGCATGCGCGAAATCAGCGCTAACGCGCCACGGGGCCGGATGTGTCAAGAATCACACGTTTAATACCTGCCCTTTTTTAAAGCCTTTAGCACTATATTAAATATTTATTCCTCTCTTTTCTTCCAGAATGACCACAATCAAAAGTGTGACATCCTATCTGACTAAAACAAAACAACTCCACAGAGAAAAAAAGCCCTCAAGTGCAAAATTGTGAAGCTCAACGAAACAAAGGAAGTGTTGGAGTTATCCGTCGCCGACAACACTGGTGCTATGAAAGTTTTGACACACGACCACTTAAACAAAATTCGTGAAGATACAACTGTACTGCTACAGAATTACATATCCAAGACCAACGAAATCGTCCTGACCAAGAATAGCAAGGTTTCAAGATTTCCACAGATGGATGTTGAAGAATCTTTCCTCACAGCTGCCAGAGAACTGATAACCCCTCTAATCAGTCCAGTCAAAGCAATAAGACATCAAGTCTTCACCCACAAAAACCCTCAACTCCGTCAAAGGCCAGATAATATCGGTAAATTGTAAATTCCTCCTGACGAACATCCACATACAAATCATAATTCCATGTGCACAAACAGCTGCCCGATGCCTTGCCTACAGTGTAACCATCATAACCAAGCCATTTGTTAGCCCACTTGGCCGCAAAGCCCATCAGGATTTACGCAGTGGTTGGTCTCATTAAGTGGTGCTCTGTTGTGCATCATGAAGTGGAGTTACTGATGATTCTTACCGCTGTGCTATCAAGCCAGGTAGACACAGTGCCATTGGCACTATTTTGGCTGCCAATCAGTCTACACAGAAAACCCCAAACAACCACAGCCATAACTAATTTCATACTTGATCCATAGCCCGAAACCATTTACAACAATTCTGTCATCCATGGGTTCAAGTGCGGTACGAACCTATGTTTCATGACGAAAATCCCCCTTCACTGAAAACTGAGGTTTTATTCCAACTAATCTCCCTTAAAGCTGAACTAGATCAACAAAAAGCCCCCATGCGACGAGCAAGAGAAATGCTAACGCCCTGCAAACACCTCACACGAAGGCTCAGAACATGATAGACCCGACGATGCCAGGAGGGCGCCACCTTATTTGTCTTCGAGCTGTCAAGGTGTCAACATCCTCTGGTGAGCTCCTGCTGAACACTTTTTTGAAAGAGGAAAAAAGTTCGACCCAGCTGGGAATCGAACCCGCGCCCTGTTGTCTTTGCTCCACCGTCTTCCCCATTCGGCCACCGATATTGTTGGTAGGCTTCGTGTGTTTTCTCTTGTTCATAGTATTATTACGCAAATCGAAGGCCTACGTCTATGACAAACACAAATCATGTTCTTGTCAGCTGGCTCGTTGGCCGAGTGGATAAAGTGTTGGATTACGAATCAGAAGGTGGACGGTTCGAATCCCGTCTAAATTGACTATATTTTTTTTCTTTGAGTTGTGTAGGAGGTATCCGGAGTTCTTGACAGCTCTGTTGCCCTAAGATAAATAAGGTGGCGCCCTCCTGGCATCGTCGGGTCTATCATGTTCTGAGCTTTCGTGTGAGGTGTTTGCAGGGCGTTAGCATTTCTCTTGCTCGTCGCATGGGGGCTATTTGTTGATCTAGTTCAGCTTTAAACACCCTTAATTACCCTTCTCTACTTGTTGTATATTCAGCCATTAAGGCTGTTCACGAGGAACACGCACTCCCACTGCTCACTACACACACCGAAAGGCACAATTAAGCCTAATTAGCACATGTGTGGTGCTGGGCAAGGTGTGAGAAGTGTTATCTGTTATAGAAGCTAAGGGGGTGTACTCATTGTGAGGAATCGCGCAGATGAGTGAATGCTTGCAAAAAAACGTCGTAAAATCTTTATTTGTTGACGGATTTTCTTCGTTTTTGAAGTATTCTGCTAGTCAGAACATTTGAAATTAATTGACATTGTTTGAATTTGAAACACAATGCCAGATAAAGTGACTTTGGCGCTTCAGCCAGGCCCCTAATAGGGGTCCTTATGTCACTGTTTTCACACCTATGGTCTTAATTGCTACCCCATCGGCCATTTGATCTTTGGGGTAAAACGGTCGAACTGAGTAAAGGGAGCATTTTCGGCATGCACCTTAGAAACCTGTTATTATTTCGTGTTCTATAATCCGAACATACGTTGCTTCATCTTTGCAGGATTTAAGGACAAGAACAATAATCACACCATCTAGTCAACTGGTACTACTTTGAATGCATATTCTTCATGTTAAACTCATTCAGTACTACTTTTCACTCTGTCTAATTCATTAGTCTTTATCATTTTAGTGCATTCCTGCACCAGCCAAAACCATCACCTTCGTTGTAATAGAAGACACAAATCCAGACATCACAACAATCGTGGCAACAGAACAAGACATGCAAGCGGAAAACTAGATCAACTACACAGTTGAGACTTCCATCCTTGCTGAAGCAATCAACACCTCTTTTGACAACACCAACATTGCACAGGACATTGTTATGGACAATATAATTTCTATCCTGCCAATGAGTTTCCATGTCGAAACGGACAAACTGCACATCACTACAATTGCTCCAGCTGATCCCACTGAAGATCCCACACTGGAAACCAGCAATGACGAGGACGAATAAACAAAGCCACATGGCAATCACATCTTCAGCCTCGGCAGATCTGTAAAATACTGTAAAACATGATTTTTTGCGGATGTTTTTTTGGCGGACCCACAGTATTTCTGCCCCGAATAATATTTTGCACCTTTATAATTCGCGGACAGCTCAACACGCAAAATCCACAAAATTAACAACCATTGTAACAATAACTACAAGATCAGAGGAAATTCATTCGTGACATCCCTATTCAACATGATCTATTGCCAAGTGGTGCATTATGCATCTTATTGCTGCAGTTGCGCCGACAAGGTTGACTTGAAATAATTTTTACACGTATTAAATTTGCACATGTGATAGAACCATCAACACCGCAAAATTAAAAACTCCGCAAAATTTCCGTTTTACAGTATCATTTCAAACTGTTCTAAACTGTTCATATCGAGCGAAACGGAAAAAACGAGTGCACTTTTTAATCTAGAATAATTCAAAAAGTATTGTACCTATAACTTTGAAATTTTACAAGTAAAATAAGGATGTTTGACAACTCCACTTCAGATTGCAGGTCCGTAGCACAAAAGCTGTGAAAATTATGACATCTTGAAAATTTTCAGTCAAAACCAGAAATGCCAGTCTGAGAAGTTACATGTGACCTACCTCACTTCACATGAATAAATGATCAACGTGTCCCCCGTCTTGCTCGAAGACAGCACATAAGCGCTTTTCCATCCGGAAATCGAATTTCTTATTTGTTCTAGGCTTATTTCTGCCCATTTTCCCCAAATTCTCTCCTTCAGTTCATTCTCCGTGAATGGTTTCATCCACCCTTCATAAACCTTTTACGAGAGACTGTTCCACTTGGCGTATTCCGTAGTATTCAACTCCGGTGACTGTGGCACCCACTCATCCTTCCTTATAAAGTAAGGAATTACCTCCTCCAGATATAGTTCTGAGTCGGTTTACTCTGAAGCCTAAACCATCTTTGCAGCATCCACAGAAAGGCATCAAAACCAAAATGGGCAGGGTCTGGTCCTGACCAGTACAAACGTCAATCTTGACATTTTCACACATGGCAAATAATTGACATTTTTACACATAGCACTTGTTTGACATTATGGCACTTGACTGACAGGTGTCATAATGTCTAGACGCAATGTGTCCACGTCAGGAACATGAACCCACACACATCCATATCCGGCAAAACATCATTTGAGAATTTGTTTTTTTTAAACTCATGCTATTTTAAATGCTGTTGGAGCTACGCACCTGCAATTTGGGATGGACTTGTCAAGCATCATTATCGTACTACCTGTAAAATTTCAAAGTTACATGTACATGGACAATACTTTCTGAATTATTCTACTTTAAAAAGTGCACTCATTTTTTTCTGCACCACCCAATATTCTGTATCAACCATTTGATTCACCAACAATTTGCTTCTTGATTGACATCAGTCTGCTTCATATCCATGATTCTAATCACCTGCTGGACAGGACAATCACAACCAATCAGTGTTATCAACCATTTTCATACCATGTTACTAGTAGTAGTTCCGTCACGACTGCCATCATGTGTGTCATATGTTCAATTACAATTCATCTGCATTTATTATTTGGAAGGAAATCATCAAAAACAACAGAACAGCTGTACTAGATAATGGGTCGTATGAATAAAGACTAGTAAATGCCTTTACTTGAGTTTTGCAATACAAATGCACTAGGTAATGCTGTACAAATCTGAAGTAAAAGCATTTACTCGTCTTTATTCATATGACCCAATATCTAGCTTCACATGTTTCAAACATTTTAATATTCTGCATTAACCATTTGATTCTCGAATAATTTACACCTTGATAGTCAACTTCGCATCAATGATTCCAATCACCTGCTGGATAATCACCACAGGATAATCACAACCAATAAGTATTGTTGTATTGTACCATGACCATCTTCTTGTAAACTACAACTACATGTTGCTTTCATCCATATTGTTCATTAAAATACTATTTTTCTACAAAATTACCTCTTACAATTTTTCTTTTTTACTTTCCCTATCATATCTTCTCACATCAGTTGGAGACAGATAGCAGAGATATCTCTGGCGCTAGCCAGATCAAGTAAAATATCAAACTTATGTACATGTAACAGCTGAACAGAAAACTAAGGTGAATTTTCGTAGTTTTGTTTTCATTTAACAGGGTTACAATTATAATTTATAACAATTTCAAATAAATAATAATAAGCAAGAAGTCAATCTCCAGAATTCACGAATTTTCGACCCCAACCGGGGTCTTTTTCAAGTGGAACTTTACAATCTGAAACTCTAGAAAAGACTGAGCTGAAACCCGAATGTAGAACTAACACCTGTGTAGACAGGATGAGTGAGCAATTAAGGAAAGAATAGTGTCCAAG
>NMRB01000164.1:232768-279857 GCA_002633025.1 Notospermus geniculatus
CCCCCCCCCCCCATTTCCCTTCCCTCCAGATGCTGCAGCCCAAATGCATTCATGCATGTGCATCTCTGGCAGACGTCCCTTCGATCATGACAACAATGCACTGTGCATGAACCTCCACAGAGTTCACAGAGTGCATTGCCTTATGATTGCTTTTCCAATGCCTTTTCATTGCCTTCACCGAGCCTCCTCATTCATCGAACTAGGTCACATGACCAATTGCCTTTTTATTGCCTCCGGAGAGGTCAGAGGTGACGTTGCCTTTTTATTGCCCGGAGGCAATGAAAAGGCGTTTCAAGTATTTAAATGAGTTGCCTTTCCTTTGCCTTCGCTAATGGTATGCATAATGCTAAAAAGCAGAGGCAATAAAAAGGCAATGCGCCCTCACCTACTCAACTTCTCACAGGCAATGAAAAGGCAATTGCCTTTTCATTGCCTCAATAGTACTTTTTCAATGCCTTCTCATTGCTCATGGGAATTGCCTTTCTGTTGCCTACTCCTTGCCTAACCATTGCCTCTCCATGGTAGGGGAATAGGTCTGGTAGTATTTTTGTTGCTTCTAATGCCAATACATCAGTGGAGCCTTTCACTCTAATGGAGTGACTTCATGGAGTGGTCCCTGACTCACTCCAAATGAGTGAATTTCACTCTTCAACATTAAGAGACGTGGCATTGCCCCACCCTTTTACATCATATACCCGTTAGGAAAAATTGTCCTATTATTGACGTACCGGTACATTACTCAGAAACGGTAACTGATTACGCATTCTATACCACCTTGGTCACAGTGAGCCTTGTTTTCAATGGATAATGCATTAGCCTCGTTTTAACCACACCTGGCTTTGGTGTCGCAACCAAAACCTGCCCACCATTGTGTTTCTCGCTTCGAGCATTCAGAGAGGCAGTGCAGAGAATATGGGCGAGATGCATACTCACTGACCTATCCCAAGAATATTTTGTATCATAAGCTACACATCCTGCGAAAAATCCGTTAAGAAAGCGCCCTGCTGTCTTATTTCGGCTCGACTGCAGCTTGTTGGGCCTAGCGCTGCACACCGATTTACCGGTACACGATGTAGGCACGATGTACATATTGTTGCACAGTGACGTCGCGTCATCGACGTAACGTCATCCGCGAGCCGGATACCGGGTCGGATTGACTCGGAACATCTCAAAATAGGCCTGTTTGCAATCAAATCGCACTGAACTAAATAGGCTGGCCAATGAACATGATGAATGTTTTAGTGCCTGAGAGGTTTATGGAAAGGTGGTTTAGAATAGAAATTGATACCTCACTGTCGGTATTGGTCGTCTCACCAAACCCGCTCGGGTGGAGCTGTCATTCCGACCTGTATTTTAGCTCCACCCTCGCGGGTTTGGTGAGACGACCAATAGGCCTACCTCCAGTTCGGTACCGGTATCAATTCCTTAAACTAAATTTTGTCTGCAACCTTGGCTACATGGTGGTTACCACATATTCCATTCGGAGTGCAATTGATTTTGTGATCTTTAAGATATCAATAGACAAATCTTCAGGTGTTTTCCATTCTTTCCTGTACATTCCACATGTACAAATGTACAGAGAAATGTACACAAATACAAAAACTCCCTTTTCTCAAAATGTTCCCAACATATTTTTTAAATTCTTTCACTTATGGAAACTACACGATATTGGCTACAATATGGCACAGGTTTCATTTCAATGCATTTTTTTTAACCTTTCTGAAAGTTAAGGAGAACTGTGCGGGGTGACCGAAATAGCTCAAAGCAAAAATGTGAGTTGACAGACCTGTTTCTTATGGCGACACTGTCAAGAATATGAAATAGAAATCGGGTTTCTAAGGTGAAAGACATTGCTTCACTGTCAACACAGTAAAATGGTTCTGCGATCGGACCAGTCGTAATGATGTTCTCGGTTGCATGGTCTGGAATGCACGTCCCCATGTGTGTGCGCCTGTGCGTGCGTGTGTGTGTGCGTGCGTGTGCGTGTGTGTGTCCCACTCTAAAAAATGTCTCCTTCTGATTTTCAATGACGGATTAAGGGACAAAGCAATAGAATCCTCCGCATGTCTATACTCGTAAGAAAAGTAATGAATACGATCATTTGGATAACCTGACTCTCATACCAAATGACTACCGAACCCGAGACCACCAAACGTGAGGTTTTCTCAAAATGACGACTACTTGCGGTTTCCTCAAAACGCCCTCACTAGTCGTACGGTACCGGTACTTGAATTATTCACCCATGCCACCTCTTCCAGAGACGGTGCTTACCCTTGAGTTATTTCCCGGGGGCAAGGGAGACCATTAACAACACAGACGGTGAGTACTACAACACAAAGATATTTACACTTTATCTTTCAAGGGGTAGATGTTCCAACTGAATTACTGTGTGTCACGATACAATCGGGTAGGCCTATACACAGTGCACTGCACCCACAAAGATATCGATTAGAAGTGGCAGCAAAAACAACGAACTTTAGTGAATGCTCGCACAAAAAGCTTGAAGTGANGTTATCAAATACAGAAACCACAATGAATGAAAATGAACTAGTTGGGAGGTAAATTCAGCAGCGAGACCGTTCTGTTTTTTCACTTTGCGCATTTTGATTTTGCGCAAATTCCAGTATGCCTTCTTCTGCAAGGGTGTGAAGAAATGTTATGATCACGACTTCTGTTGGCGATACAAACTTTATGACATTGTACGTCGTTGACTTCGTCGGCATACAGCGGTAAATGTCGCCATAAAATAACGACACCTGTTGGAACAAATGTTCAGAATGCGCAAACAACAGGCTCAAATTTGCTAAATACATGTATCTCTATTTTCCTCAACAGGATCAGTGACGAAAATACATTGCTGTTATCCACGAGGCAAAAACACAAATGGCTACCTTCATCTTTGTGTGACCTGCAGGGCGACAACTCGTCTCCCCCCAGGCATGTACCTTCCAAATAACCGGTATGAAGAAACTGTGTGTTTGCCAGTGGCCATCAATAACACGGTCAGCAACTCCAGATGTCTACGTCATTCCGGCAAGTGTAAGTAGATTCTGTACCTAGGAAGAACGTTGTTGTAGAGAAAGGTCACAAGAAGACTAGTTCCGTTTTTGACTCTCGGAAAATTTGTCCTTGACGGCAAGGAAAGGCAGTTTATTTTTTCCTCCTCGGTAAACCAATTAGGCACATCGCCGGGTAATAGCTTGTTGTACCAAACCAGCGTTTCTCCGTCGAGTGAGAGGATAAAGACGCAACATGTTGATGGTGAATGATGAGGTGGGTCTAGGATCCTCAAAGATTTGTCTCCGGGCTATTTTCCCAGTGAAATAATTCGCCCACAATCCGAGAAAATGGCTATATTTACAGATGTGACCCGCTCTGGCAAAACCAGACGCATGTCGCTCTTACCTTGGCCATTTCTAAAATGCGGATTCGGCGGAATGGAGTTAAATCGGCGCATTTAGTCATGCAATTAATAGCCCAAGTGTGTATACAATTTGTACTAGAGTACGTGTCCGGGACAGGCCCTACCGTGCATGTTTATACAAGGCCCTTATCTGTGGTCCTTTTGTTTCCGCTTCCCAGGTGTATTTACCCTCATAATGCGGTCATAATGCCAATGGGATGTGTGCCTCATATGTTTACAATGCTACCTTGTAGAATAAAATTCTGGGATCAACTATTTGCGATGCCATTTGGACTGCGCTTTGTCGGCCGCGTTGACTGTGTGTTGGAAAAGATGCTTTTGATTGCTGTTTTTCCCCAAACCTCAACAGCAAATTGCGACTCCAAAACTGCACCCAGATTTGGAATTTAAAAACAATGACCGCTACATTTATATATTCTCGTCCCTTAGATGCCAGCGTATCACAACATTAATTTTGATTTAAAATCCTTCCACCCCACCCCACCCCCTTCCAAACGGGTAACGAACTGATGGCCTTTGCCACAACCCCTTCGAACTCCGGTATAAACGGCAAAAACCGACCTTTACACATTAAAGCATGTTGTAGACCTGTTAATTGCGTGACTGAACCCCCCTATTTAACCTTAATCCATAGATTCCGCCGAATCCGCAGATTCCGCCGAATCCGCATTTTAGAAATGGCCGCTCTTACCTTGGCATGTTGAGATATGTTTGCCAGTTTCAGTATTGTCTGTCTATTATGAAATCTGAAAGAATCGATTTCTTCCATCTCTCCTGGTGTCATCTCGGTTCATTCAGGACCACCTTCTGAGCGACATGTGACTTTTTTCGCCGGAGCGGGCAACTATTTTAGACATTGATGAAATACGGTACACTCAGGCTGACATGTCCAACGGGAAAACAAATCAAAAGTCTCGGGGTCATACTCCTATTTGTCTGCATGTGGGGCCCCCAATAAGGAAATAGGTCAGGCCCAGAAATGGGGAAAATGGGAAAAACAATGGCAAATATCGATCAATTACGGCATTTTTCTCTGCTCCTATCCATGCACTGTACTCGTAGCTCACCAAAATCTTTGGTACCACTCATTTTTAGCTCACCTGTGAGCTTTTGTCGTCCTGCGGTGTCCGTCGTCCGTCGTCGTTGTCCGTTAAGCTAGGCGCACATGTCCGGCAAATCTCGATGCGGCAGGCGTGTTTTTAAAGTCGACTGACCAGGATAAATGACGAGTCGACAGCGTTGGGTCAGTCAACTTTATAAACACCCCTACCGCATCGAGATTTGTCGTACATGTGCGCCTAGCTTTTGCAGGGCACGTTTTGTAACCGCTGGGGTTATTAATACGAGACTTGGTACATATAAACCCCTAGGTCAGATGACCAATGACATCAAGTTTCGGTCCGATTTGATTCTTGGCTTGGCCACCAGATGGCCAAAACCAAAAACACAAAAAGTGCAATAACTCCTGAACTAACAAATGGATCACCTCCAAATTGTTAGCATAGGTGTATCTAATTAGGATACATAACATCAGGAAGAGATAACCAGGAAGGGACAAGTAATTTTGTCACTTTTCAACACTCAATTAAAAGTTAACCGCCCAGGCTGCCAAAAATCTGATTGCCTTTCTGAATAATTCAGATATTCTCCAACAAAATGAGACAAGTCTGGCTTTTAAAACCCGTTAAATAACTGAACTGTGGCCTTGTGGAGTTGGCAAGTTTTGGGCGCAGAATTGTTATTATGCCCAGAAAGTATTACGGGGACGAGCTTCCTTTCTCGGCCGAGTTATGTCGCCACCGCTAGTGACCCCTGACCTCGAGTCCTGATTGGTCTGCCGCAGATATGATGATGTCATGGAATGGAGCATGTTGAACAGGTTCTGAGCGTGTGCTTTTATCGTTGCTAGGCAACAACTGGATTCCAGTAATCGCTGTCACACGCATGTGTTTCGTGCAGGGTCAAAGTTTGGTATTACCGGTATCCTGGGAGTACCGGTATTCAATGGTATTATTATCCTGCGAGTATTTAATAGGATTGTAGGCCTACATTGCTCAGTGGACAAACAATGATACCCATTGGAAGACTTGTCATCGTTAGAGGGTCCTGTGCAGGGTTGTTTTTGCGAAGACATTTTGGCGAAATTAATTCCACCAAGTGGTTCGCTACCTGTGCACTTGTCAGTGATCGTACGGACGATAGAGACCGCATACCCACGTTTGCAATGTAGGGTTCTTAAGTCGGGTGAATTTCAGGAAAATGTGGCACTTGAGGTCAGTCGTGTTCGGGCCGATATTCCAGCTGATGATGTTGGGGGACCATTGACACTAGCGTCCATTAGGATATTGCAAAATGGAAAAGGGGCATTCTGTGTTGGTGGGAAAGTGGAGGAGTCGGAGTTCGACGTCTTCACAAATGATAAACTGCTGTGGGACGATCTTGAAAAAAACCTGGAGAAGCTTTCCATGGATTATGCGTTCTGTGCTGGCATCGAGAAGGGCCAATATCAGATTTGCTGCAATGCGGTTCGGTTCCTGCCTAAATACTTGGTGATAGATGATAGCAGCCCAAAGCCATGCATTCGATCCACTGATTGTAAGAAGTGGTTTAAAAGTTCGCTACAATGTGACGAAAGACGAAAGGGTTCAGGGGAGGGCCGGTGTAGTCAGTGTTCTAATGGATTTAGATCGGCGCGCAATCTTGCAAAAAGAACTGCCATGTTCAGCACTGGAACTCTGAAGCGACGAGCCACTGCTGGGTCCCATTACCCAGTAAAATGTCCCCTCCCAGTCTTCTGACAAGATACAGGGGTGTGAAACAGCGTCAGAGAAATGAAACGCGCAAAGTGAGGCATTATCATGCTCGGCTTCAGAAGGTTTATACCGTTGATTTGGACACCGATCAGAGTGAGGAACTAGCCACTTTCGTCAAAGAACAGATATCCACTGAATCCGTTGATTCAGTTCTTGATGAAGCTGCAAACAATGCAGTGAAGAAGAAGTTGAAGAACATCTTTACAGAAAAGAAGCCATCAAAGAGGCGTTTCTGTAGGATCAGCAGATAAATCGTAAGTACCGGTACATGAAGTAGCCCGGTCCATCTTTTTCAGGAGGGGGGGGGGGTGCGTGCACATGAGTGTTAGTTGGTGGAACAAAAACACACATACCAGGGCTCGTTAACTTTATCCTGCAATTTTCAGATACAGGGATGAAAGTTTTTAGCTTGTCTTTTTGACGCAATGCACGCCGCCCATATATATGGATTCTTGGTAAGAAATGTCTGAAGTCTGGAGGAAAGATTTACAATGTTGAAAGTGAGATACTCCAGAATATTGAACGTGGGTTTCAGGATGGATGGAGCACCTCGCAGAACAATGCGAGTCCAGTTCGTGTTGTATGGACATTTTTAGCTTGACACTCCACTGACAGGAAAGTAGATGTTACAGGCTTTGTTTTAAGAAACCTGATGCTGTTACTTAACTTCCATCCGAAGCATTTGTATTAACTATGCACTGGCTGTCTTCGTTTTTGATGACAGAAATCTGCAGCTTTTAAAGGGACAACTAGCAGCCGACTGCAAATTTCGAATGCATTTTTAATCGCAAAGTCTGGAAACATAACCTGACACTAGAAATGTGAAAGGGGATGAGCACCTAAGAGACTAACCTGCACAAAGTGTGTATCTCAGAGACGGTGACTTCGATTAGCTTCAAATTCGCACATATTATATCTCATGTGAAGTGATTGATAACAGCAACAAGAAAAATTATTTTTGTCAACTGTTACCCATTAATTTGAAACAATGTTTTTTTTAGATGGCTAGAAATGGTGGGAAAAATAGGATTTAATTTTTCTTGTTGCTGTTATCAATCACGTCACATGAGATATAATATGTGCGAATTTGAAGCTAATCGAAGTCACCGTCTCTGAGATACACACTTTGTGCAGGTTAGTTTCTTAGGTGCTCATCCCCTTTGCTCATGAGCAAATTTGATGTTCAGCACACAAGAAGGGCCAGCCTAGGCCCAGCAGATCATGAGATCAGGAAGGCCCAGAAATAAAAGTTGAAAAGTAGTCAGCAACCCACTAATATATCATTAAAATCTCACTAATATGATCATTTCCATGAAAAAGGCCTGTCTTTAAAAGATTAGGCATTCATCTCTTGACGCAAGGGCCCAACGCGCCGCGTAGCGGCCAACAGCGAAGCTAGCCAAAGACTTGTCACGGGTCAATCAATAGAACTGGACTCATAGGAAATAATGCACCTAATGTTCAGATGGAATATACCGGACGGTTGGTTCACGTTTTTAGTGACTGTGAACGTAGATGGGTACATTATGTAGCGATATGCTGACAGATTTGCTGGGGACTTGCTCTGTGGATGTTGTAAAATGCGATTTTGGAAGATTATTCTGATTTGCAACGTCATTTTTAATTAACATAAAAATATGTTGAGTAGCTGGGATATGTTTATAAACATTTATTGAGCAGCCACCGTCATGACGTGGCCGGCTGGCGCATCGGTAGAGCGTCCGGCTCTGATTCCGGGGCGCCGGGTTCGAGCCTTGCGATAGGAATTTTAATTTTTTTCACGTGTCAGTTTCTCTGGTTTTTTTGCTGAAAAAGTTTTTTCGCAGGATGATTATCTCCCCAGCCCTTCCATTTCCCTACAAATCTGCATTTGCTAATAAATCCTTATAACCACAGATCCCTGTCAGCTGCCCTGCATTCAGAGAGACTTTTCATTGAAGTCTCTCTGAATGCAGGGCAGCTGACTACCATCCACATTCCCCTCCCACGCAGTCACCAAAAATATCAACACCACAACTAACGTTCAAGACTACTGGATGAAATTGAAAAATTTGGCCGGCTTGTGGACTGGTTTTGACACACGTGTTTGATGTTTACAACCACTTAGTTTTACCGTTTGACACTAGGTGGCTCTACCTTCACCTACCGTATTTGGATATTGGTGGGTGGAGTTTACAATATTTTACATGAATTTTAAAAAAATATTGTTAATAGTAATAGTAGTCCATACTTCCAAATGTTGCACATATTTAGTATACTACACAAGAATGAAAAATATTGAGTAAAACCGGTGTTTTACGTGCTTTTGACCAACTTGTGACCATGTGCTATGTTAAAGCTGAACTTAATAGATATCAACCCCAAGCGGCAGAGGTAGAAATTACGAACAGCCACAAGGCACTTCCAAACTACCTCTGAAAACGATACACCCTCTCGGACGGTCACAGTTGGTTTCACTTGCCACCACGCTCGTGAACAGTAAAGATCTCAGCGCAGCTGCCAAATGAGAAAAAAACGAAAAATAATATGTGATGGCACCGAGATTCGAACCCACAACCCTCTGATCGATTCGCCAACCTCTTTCTGTACGCGCCACGAAGACTGCTTGCATACAACGACGCCGATCTACAATAAAGGCGCTGTGGTTTTGAAGATCTCCAAGAGGAACTAAAGCGATCGGAATATTGTCGTCATACAAACAAGCAGTCTTCGTGGCGCGTACAGAAAGAGGTTGGCGAATCGATCAGAGGGATGTGGGTTCGAATCTCGGTGCCATCACAGATTATTTTTTGTTTTTTCTCATTTGGCAACTGTGCTGAGATCTTTACTGTTCAAGAGCGTGGTGGCAAGTGAAACCAACTGTGACCGTCCGAGAGGGTGTATCGTTTTCAGAGGTAGTTTGGAAGTGCCTTGTGGCTGTTCGTAATTTCTACCTCTGCCGCTTGGGGTTTATATCTATTGTAAGTTCAGCTTTAAACACCTGTCAATCACCAGACAGCTCGGTGCTGCCACCGTCAGCTGGCGTCGATCTTAATAACAAGACAACACTATCGACTACATTTTAATTTCTGTTTAATGACCACATTTCTGGTAGTTTTTAAGAATAAACCTGTTGAAATGTGGCACATGTTTCTTTTTCTACACAAGGACAGATGATTACTGTCAAAATACGGTGATTTCACCAACCAGTGATCACATTTTTTCGCTGCGGTGCCGGTGCTGATAATCATAATCAATTCAATGGCCATGGGCCTTTCAACGTCAACGAGGCTAACTGCGCATGAAAACATCATTTGTGGCCTAAAGTAACCACATTTTTTACTCTCATCAATTGATGAATACCTAACCTTTTTATGATAAACCTCTACTTATGAAAAACGGTGTTAACAACTAAGATTTTGGTGATTTGATTTTGGGTCTCGCCTTCAATATGATGACCCAGAGCCGACTCAGATATATAATTTGCATAATTAATCACGTAGTAGGACACACTCCACGCAGCGATTTATCCACATGCTGGTCTATGTCAAAGGTCAAAGGTCAGTTCGAAATGCGTGGAGGTTGAAAACTCGGCAAAATCGCCACAAAATCACCCAAAACTCGGCTGACTTTTACCGAATCTGGAAAATGAAACCTTTCAGACATGGCCAGGTATGAGCTACACATTGTGTAAAAATACCAGATTGATTGGTTCAGCCGTTTTGTCAGAACCGTCAAAAAATCGCCAGAAGGAAAGAAAGAAAGAAAGAGGCTGACTGAAACCAAAAATGTGATTATTTGTATGTGTTTTGCACTTCCAGATGATGACTTCTCAACAACTTCGCCAAAGGAGAAGAGATTCATATCTTGGAAGGTGAGGCAAATGTAGAGTGTGCCACATATTTTTGTACCTTTCTGGGACATCCAGTTGTAAACTCCTGCCTCAGAATTGGCGTTGGCAGGATTGTCTGAATTCTGCCTTGTTATTTGTAACTCTTAGGGGAACGGACTTTAAATGGAGCATTCAAACAGGGCTCAGAAATCCATGGCCCACTCTGTTATGAACGAATATGAATTTGCAACATTCGTAACTATCTGAGGTAGAAAGGTGGAATTAACAGTTACTTTAGCTTGCATAAGACCCTGCACATTCATGTACTTGAACCTGGAGACAGCACAGAATGTGTACACATTCCATAAATGGAGACAATGCAGAAGCGGCAACCTGTTTCTAGCACAATTTCTCTCACTGTGCAGGGTTTGAAAAATCCTGACTACGTAACCTTGTTGGCCCCCAGCTTGTTCACAATCCAGAGCTTTTGTTGTAGAGATGGAGTAGTAATTTTTACCTTTTTTACGGATACATCCAGATGTGTGAATTCATTGTCAGGGTTCGTCTCCTTTCAGACATACGATCTGTTAAGAGTATGCGTTTACTCATTCAAAGCATTCTGTGAAGAATACCTGAGCAGGCATCCTGGGTATTACATTGCACCACTGAAGCTTAACGGAAGTGCTGTAGAGAAGCTCTTCAGCCAATTCAAGTACATCACAGGAGGAAAACTCACATCAGTGAATTACGCTCATGCTGTACGAACAAAGAGGCTGCAGAGGGAAGTCAAGGGTACAGATGCCACAGGTGAAGGATACCGAAACTTTCCGTTGTACACCCATGAAGTTCCTCTCAGAAAAAAACAAAGAAAGGAGTAATAATGACTGGTATTCCGTTCAGACTTATTCTGGAGATAAGCTATTGTTGCAAGGATTAAAAATTTGGGGGCAATAAGAACTTCATCAACTGGAATTGTTCACTTGGAATTAAAGCACTTCAGAATCAAGGGTCGTATTCATTGCCCCAAGGTGACTCCATCGTCCACTGTGGTCAAGTTTTTTTAGTGGGAAATTGCAATCATTATGTCAATCATGTTATTAGAGTTGTGCCCTTTTCCTGACAGTTGTGGGCCAGGGGCCATATGCATAAAACTACTTAAGTATGAAAATCCCAAGGGATTCCCTCAAACCACCACTGAAGTGGAAATCTTAATTTAAGGGAGATGTAGAAAGCTACTTTGGAATAGTGAACGCCTCAAACACACCCTTAACTTTTAAGTGTGGTCACAGTTCCCTTAACTGACTCCTTAACTTCACAATTGTGGCAAGCACAGGTTCGAATATGTTTTCCCATGCTTATTTAATGCATGCTGGCCAAATAGGCTGGGGAAATTATCTGCTAGGACAGGGTAGGACAACATTGAAATGTGCCAAGGATTTTGATTTGGTAGACCATGTAGCTTTTTTCTGTCCTACCAATGTAGTCACCTCTTTCTTTTCTTTTCCATCGTTAACAACCATTTTACACAGTTCCTAACATACTAAAAAGTGTATTACAGCATTTCCTGCAGTCATGTTCATGTACATGCAGCCTACACTGAGAAACCTTTCTTAAGTATAACACTCAAGAAATCTGGGAAACCCCTTGAATACTGAAATTTCATTGGCTGACACAACAATTCCTAGTCGAATTGAGGCGAATGTGAAACGTATGGGCGAAGCCCCACTAGTACCAATGTCGCCCGCAAAGACCGCCACTGATCATCTCATACCACTATACTATACAGAAATCCCAGCTGTGGAGCTACAGAACAAACCGGACCATCTATTGACGAGCGGTAAACGGTGACATGAAGGCTGGCATTCGAAAACAAACATAACTTTTTTACAGCCCCTTACCTACTCTGGTTAATTAGTAATTAGCGATTTTAAGGACGATTTAGTTCTATCGAAGTCCAATAGATGACAGGACAGCGTAGCATTACTAATGACTCAGCCACCAGGAGGCCACTGCGAAGGTGCAGGTCACGGTCATCAGGTCGTATGTCATGCATGTGCAACGCCGTGGCAGTTTACGGTCATCGTAGTTCAATTTTTGTGAACCAACTGACACAATGCAAGAAGCCCTACCCGGTATTTATGAAACATTGTGTGAAGTTAATACCCTTCTACACGGATAAGCAAAGGGCGAAAATGCCAGTCTCAATTGGCACGCGAGAGGTTCTCTGTTCGTGTTGGCAAAAGTCAGTAAGATCAGGTAGTCATTTATTCACAGTCAATGCATGTCATGCATCATGTACATAATAACAATTGGCGATGTATGGCATGGTGTACATGTGTAGCCCTATCCTACCCTACCCGTCGGTCATGTCGGTAGGCGCGAGGCATGTTGCATGCATGCGCATTGGCCTAGGCCTACATCATGTACATGTAAGCGTAAAAGTGCATTCTGCAGATGGGCTGCTCACAGCCGATCTGCACAATGCACGTCACAAACCTCAGGTACAACTATTGCAGTCAATTCAGCTACTTGGCCTAGTATTCATGTTTCTCTTTTTCATCTATTTCAGAATTTGGCACTTGTTTTCTGTAGACGCGATTTGCTTCCTGCAACACATTATTTAGTGCAAATCGTCACGAACTTTCGCAGCTTCAGCGCAACAACCTCTTCCAGTACCGGTACCACCCACATCTACACACCCTATAGGCTTAAATCTATACCTAGCACCTCTCTTTCACTTCACTGGAAATACTTTAGTTAAGGGTTGCCCTTTGCTGAGTATGCCCTTAACATGTCTTATGCATAACCTCAAGTATGGCACTTGGTAAAGTGAAATCCTTACACTTTAAGGGTAAGTTTTACACTTAACTTAAGGAAGTTTTATGCATATGGCCCCTGGGCCCTTATTTACGAAAGGCACGCAAAGTTTCCGACCACGCAAACTGGCATTTTCTTATTTACGAAGCCCACGCCACGCAAAAAAAATCACTAATTTAGCGATCCCCAAATTTTTCGCAAACGCCACGCAAATTTTGCGATGGTATTTATGAAAGCCACGGCTGACTTTGCGAACCGCTAACCACCACGCAAAACAGCTGAATTTTGCAGGAGGTCCCTGACCACCCGCAAACTTTGCGTGCTGTGGAACTATCAGCTCTATGCTGATGCTGATGATGAGGATGATGCTCATGTTGATAGTTACTAACCAGCAACATATTTAGCCCAAGTTTTGGAATTAGTTACGTCATATCGACATAAAATTACCACGTGGTAATGTCATTTACACGTGTCACAGGCCCATACACGGTCAATATCATTGCACAATATGGAGACCAAAATAGGGCATCCGCTTCTGGCATGATGGATAGAAGAAAGATTGGCAACAATATTGCCCATTTTGATCCGCATATTGTGCAATAATATTGATCGTGTATGGGCAGCTTTAAGAACCAATGAGGAACCGGAGGAACTAACGTCACGACGTGGCGCTGTGAGAGCTGCGACCGAAGTTTCTTTTTTCTAACGTTATTTCCATTTATTTCTGGCGTGAAAATAACCCTTTTGTTTCGGTCGCCTGGCATTAAAATTTACACCATCTTGTAGCAGACGAAAATGTCTGCAATTTTGCAATGCTTTTTTCCTTAAAATGAAGAGATAGATGACGATTCGGCAACGTCTTAATCTCATTTTTCCTGTACAAAAATGTACAGCTCATGTTTTCATGACGCAACGTCAACACTCAAAACGACGTCAATGACGTCGTTTCGGTCGCACTGCTCGCAGCGCCGACCTGTCGGGATTTCCGGCACGCGGGTTCCTCGTTGTTGAGAACCAAATCGAACAGAAACATGCTCTTTGTTCAGTGTTTCACGAAACATTGCACATCTGCAACCAGCGACAAATTTAGAGCATTGACAGCGCTGCATTGGTTAGATCAGGGCATAAATATATGAGAATCCTCTCCTGGCAACTGATTAGGCCTAAACTTTGATTCTTTTCCCACTGTACCCCTACCCCCATGTGGCCCACTGTACCTCATCCGTTGGCCCAGTGGGCCCCACATGTGGGGCACAGTGGGTCAGAAAAAAAGTTTTTTTTTGAAACTGCTCCTAAACAGAACTGGCTAAGTGCCACCAATTCATATTCCTACAGGTGGTATAAGCTCACCCTACTTTACAAATGAAGCCATAGAATAAGCTTATCCGTTGAAGCATTCTGCTATGAGAAGCTTAAAACCAAAAACTGGCCCACTGAGGGCCACTCTCCCCTAATAATACAATTGACTCAGTATGCCAGATCACTAGGCCTGCACGATTTTCATTTTACGTTGGTCTGACGATTAGGGCCAATTCATACTTGCTCGCGGACCGTCGAGCGCATGAAACTGATCACAGGTTTCCAAGGCGTGAATGTGCACACACGTTGAAATTGATCATAGTCGGCGTAAAATTTGGACGGAGTATGAACCACCCCTTACACTAAAGCATTGGTGTTATGATGTAACCTACCCACATAACACGAATGGGAATCTGACAATGTCTAACAGAATGGTCGCCCGGTAATACTTCCAGCCAATAGTTCAGGCCCACGAATTTCAGGAATAGAGTTGTTATCTATTCACGACTGTCAAGGGCCCAGTAGGCCTACTGTCAGAAAATGTGACCTGAGCCATTATGTAATACTGACCACCGTATTCCATGTTTAGACTGACCATGTAATAATTGACCCTATAATTTGGCAAAATGTATGCCCTACCGAGCGCAGATAGTTACCCAACTATAACCACGACTGAGGTGGATTAATGGTTGATCGAGTAATGGGTCTTTCCATAAAGATGTTGCCCCAATGCTTTTTTGTGCCACTCCCAAGGATAATGAAGCAGTAAGCAATGACTGTCAAGGCTGATGATCAGGCCATTGTATTGGCCCTGACTGTCATGTATGACTATCAGAAGATCAGTCTAAAGATCAGTTGGGTGACTGTGTCTGGGTGTGTGACATTACGATGGCTAGGCCCATGAGAGCGAGGTTGCGCGTGATACGGTCACCAATGAAGTAATTGAGGAGTATCAATAGGCTGTACATCAGTTTGACAATGATAATGCAAGAAGTGGTCCACACGTGGGGGTGGTGGTGGGGGGGAGAACAGTGCATTCTAAATGTCCCCCATCCTCTCCTCGAAAATTAGTGCAGTGTGATTCCATTCGTAAGCAATGCCAAGAAGTGTTCCATCTGACAGCAAAGGGGCAAAGGCCAGAGGGCATAACCCAAAATGGTCTGTGTATGATCATAATGATCATCGATTCATGATATTGAATTCTATTGAAACAGACATGAATCATCAGACAATGCCCAGGGTTGACCTAGTTTTAGGGCCTATATTGAAAGGGGCCATTATTACATAAGGGGTGATGTCACCTTTTTTCTGACAGTACTGAGCCCCTGACAGTCATGAATAGATAACAACTCTATTAGGGATCAACTCTAATATAGTTGTTCCCTATTCCTGACAGTCGTGGGTTTGAACTGTTGGCTGAAAGTATTATCGGACTACTATTGTATTAGACATTGTCAGATTCCAGTTCGTTTTGTGTGGGTAGGTTACATCATAACACCAATTCTTTGGTGTACAATCGTCAGACCAGAGTAAAATGGAAATCGTACAAGCCTAATGATCTGGAATGGTAGATTGTTATAGACTGAGTCAATTGTATTTAGGCTCGTTCTTGGATTTGCAGAGCTTGGGCCTGCAGAGCTTGGGCCTCAAAGATACTCTCTATCCGGAATTTTAAGACCAGAGTGCTCAGCCCCAACCAGTCAATTCATGTTCTTCAACCATTCACTTCAGCGCCGTCGAGCAGAGCTTGGGGTTGATTGACCAAATTGTACAATAGGCTTTTTACTAGGGTGAATGCGACTTGGGCGGGCCTAGAAGTTCCCAATTGTCTGGTCTTAAAGTTCCGGATAGAGAGTATAAGCAATAAAAAGCTAATTTGCATGCAACAGTAATAGGCCTTACAGTTGATTCCAACAGTAGTGAATACAGTTGAGCCAACTGTCCGGTTCAACAGTCATGACAGTGGACAGCCAAGCCTACATGGTGGTAGGACGCAGAAATGCTGTCACTGATGTGGAAGTTGCCGCCCTTGGCAATGACAATGCAACTCAGCGACATCACGCCCTTGCCTTGGCTCACGAAAAAATACCATTATGTCCGGAAAGTTTTCCTCAGCCAATAAAAGTGAAATATTGTGAGAAATATGGTTAGAATGAATTTCACTGAAGCTATGAAGAGAAGTGTCAATGCAAAATCTGCTGCAAAGGGTATTTGGTAATAGCTGTCAAACGATGGAGGGCGAATCACTAGGCCTAACGATTTCCGAGGAAATGAGCGTTGGGATTATGCTTGAACAGGTATGTCTAATACAATAGTAGCCCGAGTAATATTTCCAGCCAGCAGTTCAGGCCCACAACTGTCAGGAATAGGGAACAACTCTAATAGGAACAGTTTTTGAAAGTAAATATTTTTAAAAGTAGGTCATGTCTAGTTCTGACGTCCACCTTGTGACCAAGGTTTTTGTACAATTGTGATTTTAAATTTTGATTATTTACTGTTGTTGTGATTAAAAATCAGTGATTACCAATAATTAATTATGTGTACAGTGTTCATTTGTGGTGCACTTGTGTACATGCTTTCAGTGATCTTCAGTAGACAGGTAGTGGATTTTCTACCAGCATCCACCTGATGGCATCCATTCCAAAGTTGATACACACTTGGTGCTATCCTGAAAGTGCTAGAACTGAGAAAAAGGTGTTAACGCTCCAGATTGGTGATGATGTAAATCTGTGTAGATGTTCCCTTTCTTAGTGTCCCAACAACGCCAACGGACGAGTAGCCACACGCCGCCGCAACATTTGAAAAGTATCATATTCATATTCATTTAACGCTTCATGGACTTCTGGACTTTTGGGAGTTTGTGTACCGTTGAAAAAATTTGCGCATGCGTCTAAATTTTTTTTTGTACTGTGCGATCCTATCAAAACCTACCTCCTGAGATCCTCTAAGCACCAATCCTCCGGTTTTAGTGGCACGATTTACCAGGTAGTAGGTGGTGATTTCACTCCAATGATTTGTGAATAAATGATCTTGTTAGTTAAATAGTAATACTTGAAGTTCGTAGAACTCGAATGAAAGGTGATGAATAACAAAGTTAGCTATGACTGGGTAACATGAAGAAGTCCCCTTTGGTAGGACTGAACGTGTAGGTTGGGGATCGGATTAATTATGGAGGTATTAAAATGATCAGTGTTTAACCATACTAAAAAGCAGGCAATGAACTGTTCTGTGATGTATATCTGCTTGTTATGTAGTTATAATAAAAGCGAACAAGTTGACAATATAGAAAAATAATGTACAGTTGCCTGTTCCCTTTTAAAACACCCTTAAAGAACAATAGAACAAAAATATCAGTCCTTACATATCAATACACCAATACAATCAATACATACAGTAAGTAATACCGGATTGTTCCCCCAATACCGCGCACAGTGTATGAAATCGCCATGAATGGGGGCGGATACCAGGAAAAGGTGACTATGGTTCATAATTGGTGGATTCATGTCACGAGGAGTCTGCGGTAAATTGCAGTATTGATGAGGGGTTGGACTACTGACCTCATTGGAAGAAAGTTTGCTGAGTGTTCACAATCGATCATCAGTCAATAGTGTCAATCACTTTTACCACTGACCGTAATCATTTTGTGGTGATGATGTTCGTTTCAATCGGGGTAATCGTATAATTGTGTGGCGGTCCTGGAAAACCCGTCGGAAGTCGCTGAGTGATCAACAGGGGTTGTTAGATTGCCTGGCCATTGATCGACTACTGTTCACCTGTTACCGCATTCCCCATTTTCCCAGGGCCGCATTCCTGGCCAAGTTCACGAGGGTACAACTGATCAAATCAGTATTCATGAGTGAAGAGCATGGGCATGGTAGGCGTGGAAAATAGGCCCTTGTCCGCCTCAGTATGATAATTTAACGTTTGTAGACTGCGCGGTATTGGGGGAACAATCCGGTATATTACTAAGTACAGTTATCAATGTTGTAGCGTGCACCCGCAAAATTTGCTGGGTATCCTACTTTGTAAACAAATTTATCATGATCTGTAACATACCCGCTATGTAGTATACCGCTATAAAACCAGTACTGAGTACGAGCAGAAACTGACAAGCAATCCGCCTTGGCTAGGGTTTCAGGATGCGGATCAATGGTGACATTCACAAGGGGCGAAAGAACTGCACCCAATCTGGCGTTAAACGTGCATATAGCTCAGCAAGAATTCTCCAATGTAACAGGCAAATTATTCTGTTCGGGGGTGAAGGCGAGAAAAAGGTATTTGGGTCATAATCTGGGCTGTACAGAGGGATTCATACTGATGCATCCAATGTTGTTCTATAGGGAGAAAGGGTGAACTATACTGGGTGTAGTGAAAGGCAGAGGTAGGGTACCACCCATTTCTTACAACAAACTGAAGGAGCTCGTTGAAGTTGACTACTCCAACATAATCTGCTAAGCCGCATAATATGTAGTGGACTTCATCTCTCCAGATTGGGAACACCTCTTCTGCATTGATGTTACCGGGGTGGAATTTTTCAAAAATGGAGCCGCATTGCCTTCCGCACTTCCAACATGCCGTGTGACCTGCCACATACCATGGTAGGTGGTTAACCACAATGTGACGTTTTAACCTCTTGTGGTATTCTGGACATATAGGGCAAATGGACCCTACTGAACCCCCAAATGGAGTAAGGATCATTACTCCATTTTCTGCGGCTGCATCATCAGGGTGCACGTTTTCTACTGCTATCTGCTGTTTGCCAGTTACTACAATTCTTACATCGTTCTCTAATCTTGTAGTTCATCCGCGTCAACCTCCGAGTCAGACTCTTCTTGGGTCGTACCTTCCTGGCTCTCTCCACCTCCGAGTCGGACTCCACTTGGGTCGTTCCTCCTCGGGATGAATCCGAATCTTCGTAGTCTAGGTCAGTATCTTCTGAAGGTTCTCCGCCATATGACATGTGTAAGAGTCACACAAATGACTCTGCCATCTGTAGAAAAACGGAGAATTCTCATTGGTACTTACCCAATGTCTTTCTAACCTACATGTACTTTTAAAGGAACTAGTAAGATTGACCCGTTGACATGGCTTTCACTTAAAACAGCTAGTATGGGCTCGGAGTGAAGGTTGAATTATTTTATCATAGGAAAGGCCAATAAGCTGTAGAAGGGCGACTTTAACGCAATAAACCAACATGACTTTTATTTTGCTTGCTCTCGTTGTTCCATTTTGATGAACAGCCATTCCAGAGCCAAATTTGAGAGATATTCAGACTTAAGTAGTACAGTAGCTCGTTTATTGCAATATTAGGTACAGTTATAGTGATATCCTGATGCTAAAATATATGTGTACTTCGATACGTTACTGATGAAAATAAATTAAATTATTTGCGTGATATGAAATCGCTGCCCTTGACAACTTGCACTTGCTTGACTGGCATAGCCTATCTTGAATGATGCGTGACAAAATCTGTAATGGAATTGAAAATAAAAGCACTGTGAAAATTTGACTGCAAATTTGAGGTAGCACGACATATCATGTGGCATGGAGATATAACTCCAAAAGTGTGCAGCATCTGAGGGACAGCGTCATGACATCCCGAACGTCATTTCATGATGTATTATTGAGGGGAGACGAAAAAAATCATATATTGATTCGCGACGTCATGATTGCTGAAACAACCTATTTTTTTCGAGTCACGTCATCGTGTTCAGAAAAAATGACCTGCGGGGCATCATGACGCTGCCCCGTCAGGTGCTGCACTCTTTTGGAGTGATACAGTCTATTGTGGCAATACAATAGTAGGCAGAGATCCAAGGCCAAACACACTGAGTTAATCTGACAAATCACATCACATGATATTATTGTATAAACATAATTCGCAGTCCACATCATGTGAATTGCACCTCATGTTTGGCACACAACGACGTCAATAGCAGGTTTAGCAGGTCAATAGCAGGTCTTGGCCAACACACCCTGTTGACTTTGCATGACACATCACGTGATATTTTATGAACATCATGACATGATTCGCATGACATATCATGTCAATCCATTTTGTACCAATTGTCATCAACTGTCAATCGATCGTCATCAATGGTCAGCAAACGTCATCGATCATCATCATCGATCAGTTGTCATCAGTGGTCATCAAACGTCATTGATCATCATTGATTGTCACTGATCGATCATCATCTATTGATTGTCATCAACCATCATCGATGGTCATCAATCACCATAGATCGTCATCGATTGTCATCCATTGATCATAACTGATCATCCTTGATCGTCATCAATCGATTGTCATCAGTCATCATGGATTGTCAGTGATAGATTGTCATTGACTGCCATCGATGGTGATCGATCATCACTGATCAATTGTCATCGATCGATCATCGATCATCATCGATCGTCTTCGATAATCTTCAACTGTCATCAACCATCGAGCATCATCAGTCCTCATCGATCGATCATCATTGGTCATCATCGATCGTCATCGATGGTCATTGGTTATCAACATCGATCACTTGTCATCAGTGGTCATCAGTCATCATCGATCGTCATCGACTGACCATCATCGATTGATTGTCATCAATCATCTTCGATTGTCATCAATCACTATCGATCGATCATCATTGATTGTCATTGATCGATCATATTAGTAATTGATCATCATCAATTGTCATTGATCATCATCGATCGATTGGTATCAATTGTCATCGATCAACTGTCGTCGATCATCATCAATCATCAAGGATCGTCATTCATCGATCATCATTGATCGACTGTCATTGATCAACCATTATTCATCAATCATCATATCGATTGATTATCATCATTGACCGATTGTCACTGATCGTCATCAATCGATCGTTATCTATTGTCTTTGACCGTAACCGATCGCTTTCAGTCATCATCAATAGTCCCAACATCGACAATCACCATCTATCACCTTCAATCATCAATTGATCGCGATGGACTGTCATCGATTGTCATCAATCATCATCGATCGATTGTCATTGAATGTCATCGATTGATTGTTATCTATTGTATTTGATCATCATCGATTGTCTTCAATCAATAGTCCAACATCATCAATCGCCATCTATCATCTTTGATCATCAATCAATCGTCATCGATCGTGATGGATCATCATCAACCATCATCGGTTGTCGTCGATCATCATTGATTGATCATCATCGATCAATTGTCATCAATCAATCATCATTGTTCTTCATCGATCGATCATCTTCTATCTTCGATCCTGATCGATTGTCATCTATCGTTTTTAATTGTCATTGATCACTTTCCATCATCATCGATCGTCTTCAATCATCTTCAATTGTCATTGATCGTCGAGCGTCATTGATCATCACCTATTGTCTTCGATTGATCATCAATTGATCATCATCGGTCTTGATGGATCATCATCAAGCATCATCAACCGTCATTGATCACCATTGATCGTCATCAGTTGATCATCATTGATCATCATCGATCAATCATCATTGATCAATCATCATCAATCAAACATCATTGATCGTGATCAACTGATTGTCCTCGCTCATCATTGATCGATCGTCATTGATCAATCATTGTCGATCAATCATCGTCGATCGATCGTCATCGATCATTATCAATCGTCAGTTAGCAATGATCATCATCGATGGTCATCGATCGTCATCAATTGTCATTGGTCGATCATCATTGATTGATTGTCATCAATCGTCACCAATCACCATCGATATCATCAATTGTCATTGATCAATCATAATTGATTATCATCGATCGTCATCTATCATAATCAATCGTCATCGATTGTCAACGATCTGTCGTCACTAATTGATTGTCATTGATTGATCATCATCAATCAATCGTCATCAATTGATCATCATCGTTTGTCATCAATCATCAATCGATTACCACCAATCATCTCTGATCGATCGACTTCGATTTTCAATCGATCGTCATTGATTGTCACTGCAGGATCATCATCGATCCTCTTCAACGTTTGACCAATAGTCACGAATCGTCATCAATATTTACTATCATACGGTATACATGAGGTCTAGGCATGCTAGGCATACCTGCCTACTTAAGGGCTAGGTCCACTCACCGAATTTTCCAACCCCACTTTTCTGAAATGTCAAATATCTTTAAAACACTACAGTCTTTTTACTTTGCATCTACACCAAAATTATCAGACGGACAGTGCAACAACTAAAACGACAAATTAGTTTGTGGTCGATCCACTCATTAGCTGAAACAAAGGGTACAGCTTTCGGTACATAATGCCGCCTTATTACAAAGAATCAAGAGACTATCTTCTGTATACCAGTAACTTTGGTTTGTATCTACACGTTAATGAAGTCAGAATTCCAAAATTCGTTTTCTTTGTTGAGGAAATCTCATTTTTGTGAAAATTTTCTCAAGCTATGCCCTTTATTGGAGGTTTGACCATTCCAGACATGAGCAATAACAACAATTATGGTAATTCAATGGGCTTGTATTGTGGACCCAAGCAGTCCTGGAATTCTATTCAAATATCAGGTATGCCAGGGAGGCTTACATCTTAATGCCACTGTACATTCTGAATAGGAGTGGGCCTACCAGTATGCAGTGCACTGAGTTCAGAGGGTTAGTCTGGAAACCCTTTGCTTAGGACTGACATTCAAGCTGAAAATTATATTGAGAAAAATAAGCATTTTTATCAGTTTTCAAAACAAATTTTGAAATTCTAACTTCATCAACGTGTAGATACAAACCTCAGGTTACAAGTACACAGGAAGTGAACTCTTTGTTTTTTGTGATAAAGCGACATTATGTACCGAAAGGTGCACCATTGTTTTAGCTAATTAGGGCATCAGCTGGTGACAAACTCCACATTTTTGTTTTTCCACTGTCCATCTGGTACATTTGGTGCAGCTGTAGTTCAAAATGGCCAGGGCATTTCAAAGATATTTGACATTTTTAGAAAACAGACTCTGAAAATTTGGTGAGTGGACCTAGCCCTTAACACAGTGATAATGAAAGATTTACGTATCCATACGTTAGGCCTAGATGCGTCACTGCATATACTTTACATTCATTTCTCTAAGACCAGTGCATTACATCCTTATGCACCGCCCTCCGCTTTAATATGAATGAGGTCATAGGGCCTACTTTTAGTCCATTCAGGTTGATTGGTTCACACTCTCCATTGACCTGCTCTTGGAACTGTGTGGTCAAAATACTGGTCAAAATAGAAAAGCCACAAGCCACGCCCCGTATACTACAAATTCTAAAGTCACCCCACCATGCGTGATCAATAAATCTAACAAAAGATGAATCAGTTTAGTCTAACTCAGTGTAACAGACCTGGTGACCTTCTCGGCATCGGTGCACACAAGGACACAATACCCTGCCAATTGGCCAACCATATTCAACTGATTCTGATAAGGGGTTGGACTTGACGTGAGGCCTGCATATCTGGCACTGGTCTTAGAAAAACGAATTTAAAGTATGCACACCGTTTTGAAATGAGCCTGACCATCCATGTGGATATGTGTTGAAGGGCAGTGTACATTATGCATTAGTTGGCACACGTGTGTAGGCCTACCTACCATCACTGACCATCTACCGGCCGTTCCGGGCCTATCGCCGATGAAATTGGATGGTCAGATAGGCCTATCGGTTACTGCAACTTACATTTCAGTTTGCACAGTTTTCCCGGTTATTTTCGAACATAAATTGGCATATACCTTGCCCTCGAACACGTCGAATAGAGTGTCATTTTCACCTACGAACGTGAACTCGACTGACCGAAGAACAACACAACCTCGCCACCTCTTCCGTGAGGACCGTTGTGCCCTCCTATGGAGTTTTCGTCTCATTGTCTTCGGGGAAGCGTCGGAAATGATCGGCAAGGTTTTTTGCTTTAAATGATTCTATGGGTCTTCGGCATCTCCAGAAAAAAAGTCTCCCAAAATCCGAGCCCGGGAAAGGGGTGAGATTACATAATTTCAAGATGGCGGCCCCCTAGAATTTTAATGTTCAATAACTCCTTTGTGCTTCATTTTAACCCCCATAAATGTATTACAAGTAGCTAGAAACTTGATACCAAAGAACAAAATAAGCATAGTAAAAGTTCCATATGACGTCATTTTGACATCATTTTGACGTCATGACTTCATGAACAAACATTTTTCACCTTTAACCCCCTATAATGCCCAAGCACAGAAATAGCAATAGGAAAAATCTGAACTTCTGGTAATATTTTAGTTTTCCGTCCCTGATATCAGATCCATTGCTGTTTTTTAATTGCAGTGACCCTGACCTTGAGATTTAATTTGTATCACATATGATACATTGGGTATTGGTGGTGCAAGATATCACACACATTGACTTTGAAAAAAGGTATTATTTCAAAACTTATGAATCAAGTAAGGAACAACTGACTCATACCAAGTATGCTTCAGGAAATTACACTACCCTGGGTAAAGAATCAACACCTTGAACCTGGTGAACCGTGCACGAATCGTATACAGTTGAAACACACTTCACACTTGAACAGCAATTCCTGTCAGTATTCAGTATTCAGTTACTACGAGACTACAGAAGTTAGATATGGCACTGTGTAAAGGAATTCCTGTCTTTGTTATTGTGAAAACGAGGACGATAAGCTGATAATTTTGTTCACGGGGCCTAAACATCGTCTATATGAGAAGCATAATGCAGCAGGACTGTGGTCACCATTGTTTATTCCTGGTGTGACAACTCATTACTCACGCTCACGCTGAATCGGTTAATGTCGTCCTGGGTACACCTCATTATTACCCAGGGTAATCCTGGGTAATCCTTTTTGTTACTCAGGATCGTTCTGGGTACAAATAAGGTACCTTAACATTACCCAGTTTTAAAATCCGTGCCTTTTCCCACCTGCCCACGTACCACAACATCGGGCGCAGGTCAAAATGGCACGGATTTCAAACTGGGTAATGTTAAGGTACCTTATTTATACCCAGGATGGTCCTGGGTAACAAAAAGGATTACCCAGAATACCCTGGGTAGTAATGAGGTGTACCCAGGGCGACATTAACCGATTCAGCATTACTCACTCTGGTTCCACATAAAGTACTGAGACATGCATGAATGTACATCTGGTTCTATTAACCAGTACCCAATAATGAAACCTCTAATTCCCGGTGTATCATATCTGATACAACCAAAATTCAGCCCATATCTCTACAATTCAAAATGCACGCCTCCAAATTATATGTACTAGCATATTTGTACCCGTGGGCGGTAGTATGGAGGAGTGTGTATTGGAGGGGTGGGGGTAATTATTGGGGTTACACTTGACACTTGTGTTTTGCAGGCTAAATAGGCCTAGGCGTACGTTACGAAGTATGGCGAACACCTTGTGAAGACCTTTATTTGCACCCTCATTGCCGCTTGTCGCTACGCACCATGGTCCATGCCGCATGTCGCCATGATGATATTTGATAGGCCTAGGCCTAATTATACATGATTTACATGCATTCCCATGCCAAATAAACGCAAAGTCATATAGGGGCCTAACACACGATGAAAATAAGAGAGAGGTAAAAGAAAAAAAACAAAATAGTAATGAACGAAGGCGAAGAAAATTCGTTACACGCCTCGCGTATCGAACCCGAGACCTTCTGCTTTATGGGCAGACTGCTTTGCCACTCGGCCATGGCGACTGCGCACTGTACGGCGCGCTGATATGCATGAATGTATTGTTTGGAAATGTCAGGCGGCGCGGGAAAATTTCCTGTGTTAAATTAAAATTTCGGCAAAAGAGGCCAATCGTTAACCTCCCCAACGTCAGTATAGATAATTATCAAAATAACATCACTTTTTGTATCAAAGACTGAAGAAAACACTGCGATTGTATATAAAGTACCGATAAATTACGAACTATATCGCGCATGAATATATGTGAACAGTCTCACTGGTCTTACTGGTATTTATCGTAGTTTCTCCAAATGCCGCTAGGCGCTACGCTGTCGGGCAGATGTGGAACTCTCCTGTATTCCCATTATGGAACAAAAAGGCGTTTTTTTACAAAAAGTGGGGGAAAACATCGAAAAAGATTCCCACGGCGACTTATGGCACATTATTACGCACAGCACGGCAGCGGTCACGGGACATTTGAAAGCCAAACTTAGGAGGAGAACGTACACAAACATTAGCGAGGCCCCTACCTCCCGTACGTCAATTATAGTATAGATGTTATAAACTATCTATAGGTATTCATTAGATGAGAGAACATCGGATTTCTTACTGACACTTACCATATACTGGTTGTAATTTTCCTTGAAAGTTGAGTAAAAATGTTCAGTGGGTTGGACCATGGGCGCTGCCATGTTGGAAATACTGCCAGATGCAGAGAGACACCTCTAGTTCCAATATCTTCCACCAGATGGTAGTACTAGTGTATCATATGTGATACAATGGGCATTTAGGGTACAGTCTGACATTGTAAAAAAGTTATCGACCCCTAAGGCCCATGTATCATATATAATACGGGGGCATTATAGGGTTTAAAGCAGTCCCATTTGACAATTTTTTGGTAATACATTAGAATTACTGCGTGATTGAGTCTTTCCACAGTATGACATCAGGCTGACATCAAGTTGACGTCATGTGGCACACTATATTGCTCAGGGTTAGGTATCGCGTTTATACATCAGAGTTATCGTTTTCGTCTTGGGCAGAATCTACAAGGTCAGATTGGTTATACGGCTTTCCACAGACACCGTCTGACGTTATCCGCAGTCAGAGTACAGGGTAAGCCATATCCTTGTAAGGTGTAGCGTTGTGAGGTACATCCAGTTTTGCAACTACAATGAACAACCTTCAGTTGGCAGTCCGGCGCTGGAGACTTTGCAGACACAAATAGATCGAAATAGGTTATTTTCACATTTCCAACCCCACTTTATAGCATCCATATCAGTTTCTTTGCCCAGCCAGGTCATTATTTTGTAATAACATCTAAGACAATAGTATTTAGTAGCTGATGCAGTTGGGGGAGCCTTTCCGCGGCCACAAAGCTTGTGGCAGACACAACCTTCTTTTTTAATACGCGATGCCTCAAACCAACCATTTCATCTGATGCTTTCCACCAAAAAGCAAAACCGTGACTTTGTGCCCAATGTGTTCAGTTGTCTCACAGGTTCCATCAGGGTTGTTTAAGCAAACTGCTTATGATTTTATTTCTTTCTCGCCCGTAACAAACGTCTGGAAAAGCGGCTTTTTCCTCAACACCAAATATTCGCGAAGTGGTATCACAGTCTGTGAAGGTGTGTACAAATAGCAAGTGTGACACTGACAGTGGTTGACCTAACAAAACCTGAGTTTGTTAATGTTTTAAACATGAATAGTTTCCCTGGATTTCTTGTCACAGCACAAACTCTTATTGTCTGGATTCATGAAACACAGGAGAAGGACTAACTGTGTCCTCTCCAACAAGAGTTGTGGTCCAATGCAGAGAAGCTGCAATGGCAGCTTGAACGATTTCCCGATCAGCATCACCCACACAGTTCACAACATGGCAGCCTTAGCCACGAGAGGCGTCAGCACAAAACGCCTCCTTTGGTCAGGGCAAAAAGGTCGAGTGACAAACGCGGATGGCGGACGCCGGAGGGCGGATGGCGGACGCCGGAATGGGGTGACCTATGGGCGGTTATATCCGCAAAAAGTAGACGTTGACAAAACATAGACGTAGATTCAAAAATCAGAGACGTGCTTTTAGAAAACGGTTATCAGACAAATGCAGACCAGCAGACCATTGTTACAACAGAAGGCGCTCCTACGCTCGCACCAATCTGTTACGCCGTGCTCACAGGATTGTGGGTAATCAAGATGGCGCCGGATGATTGCCAGCAAACTTCTTTCTTGGCTGATCGTGTGATTCCGCGATCCCTGTAGTTTCTAGGATCAAAATACCTGCAAACCTCGCTTATTATGAGATTTGTTACTTGCCATGCATTTATTCACAAAACATTGCTCAAGGTTGGGTACCATGTTCATACATCAGAATAATCGTTATCGGCTTGGGCAGATGCTTGTACATCTGGAGTCAACTGTCAGCTGAGCGCCAGGCCCTTGGGCCTCTTGTTGTCAGAACCCATTGAAGCTTGAGGGGTCAACTCAGAGAGCTGTTCAGTGGACTTGAAAGCAGAGCGCTAAAATCCCAACAAAGTTGCCATTTTTAAGTTAAAAAATCAAAAATTATGAAAAGTTTTGACGCTTATATCCATCTATGCAGACAGAGGCAGATTTTGCAGGTGAAAATTTTCAGGAATTGCGAAGTTTCCGAAAATCTCATTCTGACCGGCGAACTTCGAACAACGGTAAAACCCAAGTCAGCCAACTGATCAGAAAAATCATTACGCCAGATGATGGACAAATTATCTAACTATCATGCGTCAAAAATTGGTGAAAAAATATTGGGGGATCACGGAGTAATTCACAAATATCCACTGGTTAATAACTTATGACCGAGATTGTACATAATGAATAACAAGGGACCTAGAACACTACCCTGAGGTACTCAGCTGCGTACCTGCTTAACCCCTAGGGTGGAAGCATTAACGCGCACATTTTGACTCATGTCAGAGAAAAACCCGGCAAACACATGTTAAACTCACTGGCCTGTAGTTGTTAGCCCTGTTCCTGTCGCCTTGTGGAGACGGATGATTGTCCCTCTCATAGCTGAAGACGATGTCACAATCAACCATAATGGAGACGGATTATTCCCCCCACCCCCACCCCTCATAGCTGAACACGGTGTCACAACCAAACATTTTCCGCCTCATTGCTGAAGACAGCGTCAGAACCAACCATAATGGAGATGGGTGGTTGTCCCTCTCATAGTTGAAGACAGCGTCACAACCAAATATAAAGGAGGTTGATGAATGTCACTCTCATAGCTGAAGGACGCTGTCTTCAGCTATGAGGGGGACAATAATCCATCTCCATTATGGTTGGTTCTGACGCTGTCTTCAGCAATGAGAGGGACCTAACCACAAAGCATGTTTGCTCTTTCAAAACTAAACGTCTTCAGCTATAAGAGGGATCATCCGTCTCCATTATGATTGGTTGTGACGCCGTCTTCAGTCATGAGAGGGACAAACATCCATCTCCATACGATTAGATGTGACACTGGATGAGGTCAGAATTCCGTCTATGTTAGGTGTTTTGTGTTACTGTCACATATCTGTTAACATTCCTGCTAACCTGAACCAGCAAACCGACCATTCTGGCTAACAGCCCGTTAACACCGTTTCAAACAGGCTGTTTAGAACCTGTTAAGCTTGTACATATTGGGTGAGGTCAGAATAGGTGCTATGTGTTAGTGTTACAGATCTGTACGGGATCTGTAACACTAACCACCAATTCTGACCTGATGACAAAACACCGGTGTAACGTAGCTGTTGGTTCTAGAAATCTGTTAAAAATCACAATACTTATCAGTTCTGTAACAGTTTGTGTTCCACTAGGACAGATCTGTTACTGGGCCTGTTAGCTTAATCACAGCCACGTGAAATCTGTTAAGCTTGTTTATTTCATAACTTCGTTGATTCTTTATGGATCAGCAAGGGGTTTTCACCAAATTTGCTCTGAATAATTGCTCTTTCTTTTGAGCCCTTTTAAAATAGTGCATTCTGATTGTGGTTGAATTTCGAAAGTTTAACCACTAAGTGGTTAAGGAGGTGTTAAACTTTCTGGAGGTCAGAAAACTTTCTGTTAGTGTTACTCATTAGTGGTAGAATATAGTACACTCATGTACACTCTTGGTCATACGTAAATCCGCACCAGATATTCCTGATTTACTCGATAATAACGAATTATTTTTTCCCAATTTTTGGACATGTGAAAGCCACATGCATTGTCTAACACATCCCGCTTCAAGTATTCAAATCGACCGACACCTCTGTCTTCCACATTAGTTCAAAGAGGGCAGGGTGGTTTGGAGGTTTCACCAACTGAAGTTTTCATCAAATTTGTCACCTGCACAACCTTCAGGGGGCCTTGGTCATTAAGCGAGAGTCCAGTGAAAATTTTCCAAAAGTATATCAAGATCTTGCCAAAAATTGCATTTTTGTCAAAAATCTGACCACATGCTTGGCAACCAGTGAACCCAACTATGAGCTGGTCCCTTAGACATGTCCCCAGCCAATGCCTGAATTGAATGTTGGCTAGTTGAACAAGTCAATTGTTATTCAAAATCATTGTGGCTGGCCTGGCTGGAGTGACACCATCCACAACAGATCAATTTCATGCTTTCAATCACAGTTCAATTCAAATTGCCCGGCCACCAAAACACAATACAATGTCCCGTTTGCACAGTATCGCGAGGGGGACATCTCACAGTTGAGTTCACTGGGTTGCCAAGCAAGTGGTGAAATTTTGGACAAAAATGCTTTTTTGGCGAGATCTTGATATATTTTTTAAAAATTTTGTCTTGTCTGTCACTTAGTAACCAAGGCTGAAGGTTGTGCAGGTGAAAAATTTGATGAAAACTTCAGTTGGTGAAACCTCCAAACCACCCTGCCCTCTTTGAACAATTGAAGCGGGATGTGTTAGACAATGCATGTGGCTTTCACATGTCCAAAAATTGGGAAAAAATAATGAGTAATTATCGAGTAATTCAAGAATGTCTGGTGCGGATTTACTTATGACCAAGAGTGTACATGCTTAGCAGGTTCTAAACAGCCTGTTTGAAATGGTATTAACGGGCTGTTAGCCAGAATGGTCTGTTTGCTGGTTCAGGTTGGCAGAAATGTTAACAGATACATGACATGTAACACCTAACATAGACTGAATTCTGGCCTCACCCATTCTACCACTAACGAGGAACACTAACACCAACAAGCTTAACAGATTTCACGCCGGTGTTTAGTGACCAGGTCAAAATTGGTGGTTAGTGTTACAGATCCCATACGGATCTGTAACACTAACACATAACACCTAACATAGACAGAATTCTGACCTCACCCACTGTCTTCAGCTATGGAAGGAACAAACATCCATCCCCATTACAGTTTTTTCTGACACCGTCTACAGCTATGAGAGGGACAATAAGCCGTCTCCACTAATGGTTGGTTGTGTTTGACGCTGTCATCAGCTGTGAGAAGGACAATCATCTACACCTCCATGACGGTTGGTTGCGACGCTGTCTTCGGCTGTCAGAGGATAATCGTCCAACTCCGTTTTAGCTAGCTGTGACATCAGCAATCTGAGAGACAATCGTCCATCCCCATTATGGTTGGTTGTGACGCTGTCTTCAGCTATGTGAGGGACAATCATCATCCATCCCCATGTTGTTTTTGACGCTGTCTTCGGCTATGAGAGGGACAAACATCATCCATGTCCATTATGGTTGGTTGTGACGGTAACAGGACAATTCGCCCCCGGACAATTTGCCCCCAGACAAATCGCCCCTAGGACAATTCGCCACTAGGACAACTTGCCACTAGGACAATTCACCCTAGGACGACTCGCCCCTACGACAACTCGCCACTAGGATAACTCGCCTCCGGGACAACTCGTCACTAGGACAAATCGCCACTAGGACAACTCGCCCCAAGTGCAGAAAATGTCTGATTTCCAGTCTTTTGAGAGGAATCCTCAGATACCGAGATGGGGGCAAAATTTTAGACACTGAAGTCCTTCAGATGGGTTCTTATAACTTCAATTAACTAATTATATTAGGTTCGTTTGTGTAAATTTTGGCAAGTTTTACTGCTTTATCTACTGTGAAATCTGTCTGTGTTGGCATCTTTCTAAAAGCAACTTCAGTTAGCAGGGTGGGTAGAAAATAAGTGGAACCTGCCAGGAGGACACCTCTCTTCTGAAGACACCAAAAATTCGGTCCAAATGGGTCATTAATTCTTTTCACTTTAACCTTTGTAATTAAGACACCTCTTAATTAAAACAGTATCCCTCATTCCCAAGGTGTTCTAATAGAGTTGGTTCCACTGAAGGAAAAAACATGATTAATTAACAATTCTTTGCTCAATTTGTAATACATGTATTATAATTAATCCATATTATAATTGACCGTGGCATTTTAAGTTCGACCGCTAACTCCTCCGTGGTTTCTGACCGAAATGACACCATTTTCATACGGAATCTTGAGAATGATATGGGGGTGGTCCTTAAGTGGGTGCCATTATATTTTTTTACCGTTTAGCGAATAAAACGCGTAAAGAATCTTCCAATGATTTACAATACCCACTACCCTGGTTCCGGTGGCCACCGGTGGCCAGTGGAATCAGGCTAATACCCCACCAATAACTTGTTCAACTTTGTAGGGTGATTTAGAAAACAGGAACTTCAACACATAAAACTAACTGCACCTGCTTCCCATACGCCTAGATTACTGCCCAAGGAGTGGCACTCTCCAAACATATTCCCCCGTACAGACGCCCAGCAAAATGCCATCCTCTGGCCAAATGCACCCTGTGAATATGTGGATCGCCACGGGTATCATGCTAGTAGAGTATAATAGAGAATAAGTGAAATTGTGCCACTGTATTACAAGTTTAATTGATTTTTTTCCAGATTGTAGATGATGTTACTTTTCTGATCAAAATATAGTCATGATTTTTAAAAATGATTGCCTACTGTAAAACGGGGCTACTTTGCCACCCTGGGGGCTACTTTGCCAGGCAATAGATGAAATAAGTCGGACTTAGATTTTTTCATCTATCTATTGCCTGGCAAAGTAGCCCAAGGGTGGCAAGGGTGGCAAAGTACTTTATTTCTTTTAGTGGGCAGGGGCCAGTTCGATAGAAGCTCAAGCCATTTCATATTTTGCAACTGCTGGGGGCGAGTTGTCCCAGGGGGCTAGTTATCCTAGGGGCGAGTGTCCAGGGGCGAATTGTCTGTTGGCAAGTTTTCCTAGTGCGCAGTTGTCCTATAATAATAATAATAATAATAATAATAAAAGAATTTGTATAGCGCCACTTTAAACCTAATTGTCAGTGGCGCTTTACATAAAGTACATGTAGAAGTAAGCGACCGGAAATAAAACATTTTGGTTAAAATATCTAGAATGACTGATTAAAAAGATACGTTTTAAGACATTTTTTAAAACTATTGACTGTCTGACATTGCCTGACAGCCAATGGGAGTTGGTTCCAGAGCCGTGAGGCGCCGGCACTGTACGCCCTATCACCAGCCGTCCTCTTTCTGGCTTTATAGTGTGCCAGTCTAGGTGCGGCTCCAGCCCTGGTATTTCTTCCTGCATGAAAGAGGGGCAGCTGAAGATACGCAGGGCCACCACCATTCACGGCCCTGAAAGCAAAAATTAAAATTTTGAATTTAATCCTAGCCTCAACAGGGAGCCAGTGAAGTTGTTTGAGCACAGGAGTTATGTGATCTCGCTTTTTGGTGTTCGTGACCAGTCGCGCTGCTTGGTTCTGTAATTTCTGAAGCCGTCTGATTTCGTATTCAGGCAAACCTAAGTACAAGGCATTGCAAAAGTCGAGTCTTGAAGTAATAAAGGCATGTGTTAGGGTAACAAGAAGTTCATTAGGAAGGTACTTTTTCACGGAAGCAATTTTACGTAAATGAAAGTAACCTGCTGACACCACACTGGATATTTGCTCATGAAAGGACATTGTGTCGTCAAAGATGAAACCAAGGTTACGAGCTTTAGTGGACGGCCTAATTTCAGCATCACCCAACCGCAAGATGGCATTGTTTGGTCGTAAATTGCGTTGTCGAGGGGGAACGAGTACAAGAAACTCAGTCTTTAAATCGTTCAACTTCAACCTGTTAACACCCATCCACTGACGGACCTCACTGAGACAAGATTCTACCGTGCTGATGGCAGATGAAAAGGATGACGTCGAAGTCAAATTGAATGCCCGGCAGATTTGCGTGTCATCAGCATAAAAGTGGGAGGTCACGTCGTGGTCCTGCATGATACTAGCCAATGGTTGGGTGTAACAGGAGAACAAAAGCGGTCCAAGGACACTTCCCTGTGGAACCCCAAATTTCAAGTCACGCACATCCGACAAACTGTTCCTAACTTTGACCTTAAAGGTGCGGTTGGCCAGGTATGACTGGAACCAGGCAAGAACAGTGCCACTAATGCCAAAAACATTTCTCAACCTTGTTAAAAGGATGGTGTGGTCTATGGTATCGAACGCTGCCGATAGAACTCTGCCGATAGAACTATGGGCGAGTTGTCCTAGGGGCGAAGTGTCCGAGGGGCGAGTTTTCCCATGGACGATTTGTCCTTGAGGCGAATTATCCGGGGGCTAGTTTTCCAGGGGCGAGTTGTCCTTGGGGCTAGTTTTCCTAGTGACGAGTTGTCCTAGGAGCGAGTTGTCCGGGGGCGAGTTGTTCTAGAACCGGAGGATCAATATCAGATAATAGGGCTGCAATTCTTGGTGAATCGAGATAGATATATTTTGACACCCACTGGGTGTGAAGGGGTTAATAGTTAGGAACCAGTCCATGACCTTACAAATGGTGGATGAGATGAGCAAGCGCATGGTTAATTGATCTGGCGATGACCGGCTACCATACTATTCAATAGTAGTTTACATTCATTGGAACATGTAATTGTTGACAGTCAGTCTCTGACAATTCAACATTAAATTAGGAAGGACAAGCCACGGCCGGGACAGAGCTGGTCTGTTCTCGATTTACCACGAAATGATCTTCTCCATCAAGTCTGTATAGTGAGACCTGGAAACATTAGCCTCATCAACGCGACCTCCCAGGTTAGTTGTGGATATTGTGTGTCATCGACTTTAGCTGAGCTGATTAAACCAAGAATTCCCTATCACTCCGTCAGTGTAGCCCCAGTCAAACTAAAGACATATCAGGCTCTCTAAATATCTGAAATATAAGCAGTTTTTATTGTTGTACAGTAGAAAAACAGCCAGAGTGAGACACTCGAAATGACAAATGAAGCCGATAAGACAGCGAGCCGAGAAAGCAAGGTGCTGTCGATATCAGCTGATTGCACCAAGATTCGCATATCCCTTCGTCGTTAATGGCCCCAATCACACTAAATATGGGTCATTCCATGCCAACTCACACACTTTTGTCGGGGTGGGTCTTCGATTTTGCTCAAATTGGGCAGGCTTGTGGGTCTACCAGAGAAACTACCACACACCAAATTTTAGGTCATTCTGATCATTTGCCGCTGAGATAGGCGAGTTCAAAGATTTGATAGGTTTTGCTCCGGAATCGGACACATGCATTGAGAAATTGCGATTTCTTCCACAAAAATGATCCAATATCAACAAATTTCGTATCATCGGATAGAGGAGAAAATTCCCTTTCAAATGGTATATAACATGATGACCTTCCTAGATGTAGGTCAATTCAAGTTCACGTGACATGACCTTGACCTTTGACCTCAATTTTCGGAAAGAACATCCCTTTCGATTTTTTTCAAATTTTTTGCACATGTAACCTATGGTCCAGAGAGAAAGTCTGCAAAATTTCGTTTTGGAGAATTGATTCCTTCATGTACCGTATTTATTAACGAAATAGTTCTCAGTATCTATACTACTAAAAGAACAAACTTCCACGAAAATAAATACAACTACCGAATATGTGACTTTCAAACCTTCACACATCTTTCAAGTACCGTCTTGGATACAAAACCTCCCCTTCTCAATGTAAACTTTCGCCAAGAAAGTGAACTTTGAAAGCATTTTTCTCCACGATAATTGTAAACATACGAGCCGAAGGCCTACGGAAATTGCCGATCATTTCCGACGCTTCCCCGAAGACAATGAGACGAAAACTCCACAGGAGAGCACACGGCCCTCACGGAATAGGTGGCGAGGTTGTGTTGTTCTTTCCGTCAGTCGAATTCACGTTCGTTGGTGAAAATGACACTCCATTCGACATGTTCCAGCGCAAGGTATGTCAATTTATCTTCGAAAATAACCGTGAAAACTGTGCAAACCGAAATATAAGTTGCAATAACCGATAGGCCTATCTGACCGTCAAATTTCATCGGCCTCGAGGCCCGGTAACGCCGGTAGATGGTCAGTGATGGTAGGTAGGCCTACACACGTGTGCTAACCAATGCAAAATGTACATTGCTCTTCAACACATATCGGCATGGATGCTCGGCCTCATTTCAAAACGGTGTGCATATGCAGTGACGCATCTAGGCCTAACGTATGGATACGTTAGTCTTTCATTATCACTGTGTTAAAGGGACTCTATAGGGAACTCACGGATACCTCGAATATTCGTCAGTTCAATATCTCAATCATAGGTGGCAGGTCGCAATAATAGTTTGTCAATTTGTCAATAGATGGCGCGAACATGAAAGTATAAGTACGCATGCGCAGTTACAAGGCAGAATCACGGGAAATTCTATAAATAGCACTGGGGAACACATGATCACGTCAGCCATGGAATTCCGAGCGGTAAAAATAGACACAAGTTATGAGGAGCTCAGTCACAGCGAACCTTTTAACATTACGTAATATCAATTGGGAAGTGTGCCAGTGCTGGCGATTTAGCGATGTTAATTAAACCTGGTCATTGCATGGCTGAATGGCAAGGTACATGTAATTGGACCTTTGTGGTGTTTTTATGTGTGTCTGAACGGGGGGGGGGGGTATTCATGTCTACCATGTATACTGAGCATAACTTGTGTGATGTTGAATCGTCTTTACAGCACGAAATTTGTACTGTGTTCGGTCTGCATGGACTGGGCATGGTTCGGTGCGTTGCCCAAATTCCCGCCAATGAACACCCCTCCGAATCCGATGTCCCATGAATTCAGCCCTTCAAGAAAACAAAGAGTCCACGAAAAAAACAAAGCTTTATCATTAAATTTTCCCCCGAGAACTCGGTTAATGAAGTGTCCAATGCAGTGCTTCTGATTCGACGGGCGCCACATTAATAACACATCTTCAAATGCACAAATCTGACAGTTTTTTATAGGCCTACCGAGTATTTCCAATTAGTCCATTTTAATTTCTCTCAAACCCCTGACTACATTCCTGACTACATCTATTTGCACTAAGAATTTCATAAACGTTGGACTTTCTCTTTGCTCGAACCACTGAGAAAAGTCAACTCCCACCCCAACATAATGCCCCAACTGTGCAAACCACTGTGAACAATAAACCTCTGAGTATTCTGAGCTACATGTACTAGGATAATTATTCTAAATCTAATTGCATAATAGTAGTTTGTTCCGCCAGACCGTGGAGTTGTTCCATTGGGTGTATCAATTTTTGGAACGCTCGGAATTCCATGACTGACGTGACATCATCATGGGTTCCCCAGAGCTATTTATAGAATTTCCCGCGATTCTGCCCCGTACCTGCTTGACCAGTGGCGCCGGCTGGTTGAAGCTAAATGGTACTGATAGTAGCCTAATAGCCGGTTCCCTATAGAGTCCCTTTAAGTAGGCAGGTATGTGTAGCATCAAGTATGCCTACACCTCACGCATACCGTATGATAGTAAACTGATGACGATTCGTGACTATCGGTCGACCGTCGAAGAGGATCGATGACAATCGATCGATGACAATCAATCGATGATGATCAATGACAATCGATGACGATCCATCACGATCGATTGATGATCAAAGGTGACAGATGGCGATTGATGACATTGGACTATCGATGATGATTGAAGCTGATCGATTACGATCAAAGACAATAGATAACAATCGATCGATGGCGATCAATTACAATCGATGAATGATCATAATCGATAATCGATATGACGATTGATGGATGATGGTTGATCAATGACAGTCGATCGATGATGATCAAATGACAATCCTTGATGACTGATGACCCATGACAATTGATAGATGATGATCAATGACAATCGATGGCGATCAATTATGATCGATCGATGACAATCGACGATGCTCGATCGATAGTGATTGATGGCAATCGATGATGATCGATGACTATCTTTCAATGATGACCAGTCGATGACGATCGATGATGATTAGTGATGACTGATGACCACTGATGATGAGTGATCGATGTAGATGACCAATGACCATTGTTGATGATCGATGACGACCAGTGATGATCGATCGATGAGGACTAATGACGCTCGATGGTTGATGACAACTGAAGATTATCGAAAACAATCGATGATGATCGAAAATGATCAATGACAGTCGAAGACGATAGATGACAATTGATCACGATTGAAGACAATTGAAGATGATCGTTCGATGATGATTGATTGATGAGGAGTGATCGATGATGATTGATCGATGACATTCGATCAATGATGATCGATCGCCATCGATGACGATCAATCGCCATCGATGACAATCAATGACAATCTACCAACGGCAATCCATGATGACCGATGACAATCGATTGATGATAAACGATCACGATCTATACCAATCAAACGATGATGACATGACGATTGAGGATGATCAATGACGATCAGGGATGATCAATTATGATCAATGGATGACGATCGATGGTAATTTATGACCATCGATGATGGTCGATGACAATCAATAGATGATGATTGATCAATGACGATCAATGATGATCAATGACGTTTGATGACCACCGATGACGATAGATCGATAAGGATGATCGTTGACGTTCACTGACCATTGATGACGCTATTGCCACAATAGACTCTATCACTCCAAAAGAGGGCAGCACCTCACGTGGCAGCGTCATGACGCCCTGCAGGTCATTTCTCAACACCATGACGTGATTCGAAAAGAATAGGTTGTTTAAGCGGTCATGACGTCGTGAATCAATATATGATTTTTTTCGTCTCCCCTCAAGACATCATGAAATGACGTCCGTGACGTCAGGACGCTGTCCCGTCAGATGCTGCACACTTTTGGAGTTATATCTTCATGCGACATGATATGCCGTGCTACCTCAAATTTGCAGTCAAATTTTCACTGTGCTTTTATTTTCAATTCCATTACAGATTTTGTCAAGCATCATCCAAGATAGGCTATGCCAGTCAAGCAAGTACAAGTTGTCAATGGCAGCGATTTCATATCACGCAAATAATTTATTTTCATCAGTATCGAAGTCGCCCTACACATATATTTTAGCATCAGGATATCACTCCAACTGTACCTAATATTGCAATAAACTAGCTATTGTACTACTTTTGTCTGAATATTTATCACATTTGGCTCTGGAACAGCTGTTCATCAAAATGGCCGGAACAACAATGAGAGTAAGCAAAATAAAAGTCATGTTGGTTTACTGCGTTAAAGTCGCCCTTCCACAGCTTATTGGCCTTTCCTATGATAGAATAATCCAACTTCTACTCCGAGCCCATACTAGCTCTGTTAAGTGAAAGTCATGTCAACGGGTTCAATCTTGCTAGTAGCATAGAACACTGCAACCATACACTTCTAATCGCATGAACATGGCAGTATCCCGAGAAAATTTTGAAGAATTTTTACAAGGAGAGGTCAGTTTGTTTGTCCTGTGATTCTATGTGATTATCTCGTGCCACACTGAAAAGAAGAGCCCAATAAATTTGTCCTACAATGTTGGCCAAAATCCTTGTTTTGTCCACCAACCGCTATGTTTTGTGCTCTCAGCCACTGTGAAATGTCATTGTGCATGACGTGAAACTACACTTTAAATTGACTATTTAAAATGAGTACTTAAATCACAGTTAAAACAAAAATGTGCACACTGGTCTGAAAAAAAGGTTCAGCAAAGGCAGGCAATAAGTGCATCATCCAGAACGGATAAGGGCCTGTACACACGGTCCAACATGTTGGTCCAACTTTTTCGTCAAACATGTTTGATTCAATTTGGACCCCCTCCACACACGATCAATCTTATTCATCAAACATTCTTACAAAAATGGCTGCCAGGTATACAGGATGATGTCATAAAATTCAATCCCCACTGACAATAATAGACGGGCTACTAAAAACTAGCAGTGAATGCGCTGGGCTTGATCGGGTCAATCATGCAACAAAAATCCTGCTCCGCTACACACGATCAAATTTCCAAGTTTGGTGAAACAAAAATAGGACGAAACCTATTCTGCAAAATCATGTTGGATGGAATTTATTCCACCCAATTTTCCCGTCACACACGATCAAACTTGTTGGTCCAATTTTTGTTGTTCAATTTTTTTAAATCGTGTGTATTGGCCATAATATTAAAAAAGGCGTCCCGTCTTGTTGGCTTTCGTTTTGTTCATGGTCTGCTGATCTCTAAATGGACATTGAAATCGACTACAAAATGATTGGAATCTTCTTCATCCGTCATTGAACGTAGCATTGAAGAATATAACCCTCAAAGTGGGACAACCTTTTCGACTCACACTGACATCATCATCCTCTGCGGAAAAATGTCAAGGTGCAAATGCTTTAGTGCAATCAATTCAGTCTGTTGATGAAATTGTTCAGTTTAGGTCTTGACTCAAAAGACACGCCACTCGTGCCTCGTTACAAAGACCTATGGACATGCAAATCCAGACCCCTTTGCAACTGTATGAGTTGGCCAGTTGTAAGCTTGCCGGAATTGCAACAATATATTTCCCAAAAGAGGAGATTGCAAAACACGAAACGAAGCTGAAGCAGAGACTTGAGAAGTCTATGACAGTGACAGGCACACAAAAACTCCATGCCTTTTATGGCACTGAAGGGCATAATCAGCTGCGGGAGAAAAGATAATCAAATGCCACAGAATCTCGATTAGTGAACATTGTCAAGACCTAGACTGAAGAAAGCAAGAAAGTAGTATAAACGACTGTAACAGGGTATTTACAGGAGACAGCTAAGAAAGTTGAGGTCAAGAGAGTCTTTGTTCCAATGTGTCTTCTCTATACAAGGTAAATCAGGAAGGAATTCGTTGATCTTGAGCCAAACCGGTCTGGACCCATTATGAAAATTCACCAGTTTCTGGGACGGTGGCGACCTGCGTCATCTAAGAGTAATTTAATAGACAGCGGTCCTGGATTTTTGTATTGCATTTTCGCTTATTATGTCTATTGGATGAGTAGGCTGGCAAAAGATAAAACGACAGTTTTTACCTATTAGGTCTCGCAAAACAGACTAGCGTTTATCAAATATTTTAAAACCAACTAGAAAATCGGGAAAGATACATTAACTCACGTAGTAGCCCTATGCAAAGTTGCACAGTTCTCAGCCCGTAGGTGGGTCATACGGTTGCACATCCGTACAATCTATCTGTTTCTGGTTCTAAGGTACATGGGTGGGTCTAGGTCTTAGCCCTGTCTTAACGACACAGCAAATATTTCTCTTCTGCCAACCTTCTCAAAGTTGACCAGTTTTAATCGCCACAAAATCTATTAGTCCGTGGGCTAGGTAGGCCCACCTTGCACCCCCCCCCCCCACCAGTCAACTTAATGACATTTTTCTGATAGCTATGTGTGTGAACTTTTAATTTAATGATGTTAACATTGAATCCTCAGGGATGAACTTGGCCTACCGGAGTGATTTTTGTATGGTCTACCCGGAATTTTCAGGTCTCTATTTTTTGGGTAGGGGAAACTATCACAACAAAATACCCCTCATATTAAAGGTCTTGGAAAGCTCTTTCAGATGATATAAGTTATATGCAAATCAGGTCGATATCTAGGTCACTGGAGGTCAAAAGGTCACGAATTTTGGGCAGTGCTTAAAATCCGACATGGCGTATTAAAATGGTCGGTGTGCCATGGAATTCCAAAATAATTCCTGTTAACAAATCTCAACATGCAATTTAGACTTCCTCTTCTATATTCCATCCACCCATGTTCAATTATTCTGCGAACATTTCTCTCTGAGGCGAATGAAAAAAGATCAAATTTTTGTCATGTCCAAAATGACTGTCATGAATGTCGAATAGACTCTAACACAGCTTCAGGTCTTATTCATCATGGGCAGAGCTGAAACTTATCTACCCTCATTCTTTACTGTCTGTTTACTAATTACCAGAAGTATTCAGATTTGAGAGTTCTAAATGCGATAGCAGAGCCATCTATGATGAGCTCAAGGAATGAAGACATAGGCTTGGTGCTATTTTTATCATCTCAGTGAGTCAGTGATGATAGTGCCAGTTGCATGGCATGTGCAATCCTGTCAGAGTATGTCAAAATGAAATGAATTTTCACATTTAAGTCTTTTCACCACAAACATGATGAATGATGGCATATTTTTGAAAGATGTGAAGGTAAGGTTCGATGATATTGCCAAAAGATTGTATAGGGACTTGGCCAAGAGCTGCAATTAAGTGACTATAAGCAAAATAAATTGTTAGCAAGTTTGATACTGTACATGTTGACACATTCTATGGGGGAGCCGGAAAGGCAGTTTGCTCCCGTTGCCTGTCCAGTCTAAATGTAGCCCTCCCCCATGCCCTGGTCCCCACGTCTCACCCGCGTAATGGTTTCTTTCAGTCTCAAGTTTTCAACGATGTCTAAACGGAAATCAAGTGATGCTTCAGTCCCTCTGCCGAAGCAAAGTCGCAATGCCAACTGCATCCTTCATATGGATGATTCCAAATACAAAGATGTCTAAACGGAAATCAAGTGATGCTTCAGTCCCTCTGCCGAAGCAAAGTCGCAGTGCCAACTGCATCCTTCATATGGATAATTCCAAATCGGCTCAATTCACGTTCTTCTCGGACCTCGGACCTGGGTGATGCAGCGAGTAGGTTCCAGAAAATCCTTGAGATACGTGCCCAGCGTCTTGCTCAACCTGCTGGGTCTGCCAACCGGATGGAACAGGTTTGCCAAAAGATTCCAGAGACTTTTGATAAAGATGATGGTATCATCGTGATTGCTATCAGAGATTCACGATGAACCTGCACCGCCTCAAATCAGCTACAGAACCAGACTCACAGATGGTGGCACGGGCGACCAGACGTACAAGCAGCTCAGCATCTGACCGCGTAATCTTTGAGCAAAACTGCATTTTTTGTGGTAGATATGGGCGTAGAAAAGTGCGAAAGATGAAAGGCCGGACAACTGAGGGTCTTTCCTCATTTGAATTTGGAGGTGGCAATACTGTACAAAGGTTAGCTGAAAAGCGTCAGGATGAGGAGCTCCTGAGAAACGTATACGGGGCTTTGATCTTTTTTCATGCGAAGCCAAATACCATCTGAGCTGCCGTCAGAAATACAATGATGCACAAAAGTGGAGAAGTCAAGATGAAGAACAGAAAGAGCTTACAGAACAGAAGGAGGACTCTCGTAAATTCTGTTTTGACAAATTATGTGAAGTAATAGACCAGAAAATAATACATGGCAAAAATGTCATGACTATGACTGAGTTACGTGATATGTATGTTGATATTTTGTCAGAATCTCCATTTCCAAATCCAAACTATCGGGCTGAGAAGTTGAAATCCAAACTATTGCGCCACAAAGATTACAATGAAAAACTGTCATTTGTTATGCTTGATAGGCGTCATGGTAAATTGCAGTCAGAGTTGATTTTCAGTAGTGATACAAAACCTATCCGATGCAGTCAAAAATGGATACATGTTGGGTTGTTCAAATATCATTGATGATGTTGGGAAAATCTTGCATGGTCTGATAACAAATGCTTTTGAAAAAGCAGATCAGCTTCCTTGGCCACCCACTGCTTCATATCTTCAAATGGTCGATGACCCTGTCCCTGAGGATTTGCGACGATTTCTACTTAATGTGATCACAGGCCACAGCTCTGCCCTGCCATCGGAAAGGACAAATCGACTTGTGTCCTCAATTGGCCAAGATCTTTGTCGGGCAGCGACCAGGGGCCAGTGGAAATTACCAAAGCACATACTAGTGTGCATGACCTTACGTCACCTATTCAGAAGTGCTAAATTAAGTGCCTTGATGAACAGGCTTGGCCATGCAGAGAGTTATTCGTTTTCGCTTGAGCTGGAAACAGCACTTGCATCTGCGCTTGATGAGGCCTCAAGTCTTCTTACGCCTCAGATAATACGCAACCCCTCCACACCCTCCCTCTTCCACAGTGACTTTGACAACTTTGACCAGTTTGTAAGCGATCTTTCTGGAAGTGGCTCAGTGCATACAGCCCATGGAATAATGCTTCAGAATGTCTCTGGTCCGGCTGAAACTGGCAGTGTTACTGTCACGACGCCCATTCCTTCAATGGAACGTACAGGGGCACGTTCTCTTAAGTCACTTGGGGATGACATTCTTCCTCCCTGTTACATAAGCCAGAGAGATGGGCCTCTTATGAAGATAGTCCAGGTCAAATTACCTGATTATGATCTTGCTATGTCAAAGGCCAGCAACGTCAATCTGACATGGTGTATCTTTCGCCTCTTCAGCGCAGACAGGCAGGTTGTTCCCGGATGGGCTGGTTTCATTTCTGAGACTGGGACGGTACCTGAGCGCCTCACAACCATTGATTACTACCCAGTTATTAATCACCCAATAACTGAGTATGCTACTGTCAAAGAGTGCCTTCGGGTATCTAGGGTTGCATCAGAAGATGTTGGCCAGAAATATGCCATCACATCATTTGACTTAGGGGTATGCATGAAGGCTTATCCAATTCTCTGGAAAAGTCCAGAGTACTATAGTGATCATATTGTCATGATAGGGTCCTTTCACCTCTGTTGCGCTTATCTGAAAATGATTGGCAAGAAAATGAAGGGGTCTGGATTCACGGATGTGCTCATTGAGTCTGGACTTATGTCCACTGGTTCAATGGATGGGGTGGTTACTGGAAAGAACTACTCACGGTCCATTCATTGCCACAAAGTCATGATAGAGGCAATTGAACGATTGTTACTGATGAGATACCACGAGGACACTGGGTCATTGGTCCTCCCATCAGAACCACAGTCAAATGCTAAGGTTGAAGATTTCCTCCATTGCATGGAAAAGAAGAAGCTAGAAGACGTGATGACTGATGAGGCATTTTCCACTGGTCTTGCTTCCTATTCTGCCTTTCGGAATGGTGTCCGCGAGGGGTCTTTAGGAAAGACTGCTCAGTTTTGGATTACTTACGCAGACCACATTTGGTTGGTGCTGGCTCTCCTCAAGGCTGTGAAGACCAATGACTATTACCTGTACGGGTCTTGCCTATACCAAATGACGGACCTTTTCTTCAGTTACGATGGACAAAACTATGCGAGGTATCTTACCTTCTTCTCGCTCTTCCTTTCCAACATTGAGGAATCCCACCCAGGTGCCACAGAGCTACTGAAGCTTGGAGCTATCAGTGTAGCACGCTCCTTTGTTCCAGGCAACCAATGTGCAGTTGATAAGACTATTGAAGAGACTTTCATGCGTCACGCTAAGTCCCGCGCTGGTCCAGGGTCGAGAGGAGCAGGAGTGTCTGGCTTGGTGCAGAATTACGAGGCGTATCGTCGGTGGGCACGCACTGCACATGAACGATCTAAGTATGTTGATGTTATGCTCCAAAGTGCAGACATGACCGAAGAGGGGAGAGGCAACACCCATCGGGACGTTAGACCATCCATGATAAGGAAGAGTGAAAGGGACACAGCCAGGGTTGTTGAAGCATTCAAAAGTTTCATGGATCCATTCCACACCGAAACATCAGATGACAAGCTATACTGCATTGCTTCGGGTGCACCAGCACCTCCTGATGTTGAGTCAGCTATCATGAATGCCGAGGCCACTGGGAGGTCAGCCAAGGACAAGTTTGTTGAAGACAGGTGTAGTAGGTGATATAGTCCCTTGACGGTATAGTCCGGGGACTATAAGTCCCAGTTATTATAGTCCGGGGGTCATCCAACACTAGGGACCATAGTCCGCCGGACTATCATCACTGGGTATCACAGTCCTGGCACCAGGAATAATTGTCCGGGGTGGACTATGGTATCCGGGGCGGTTCCCAGTGATGAGTGTCCTATAGAGGCTTTGCAATGGGCAGCCATTGGAGGACAGCAATAGAAGGTTACTATTTTGTTCTTCCAACATGTCTACCAAATGCATTGTTTTCGTCCAACATGGCTGTCCATTTGAAAGCCCCTGCTGGTGAAAGCAGGGAAAAGTGAGTGTGTTAACCCGACAATGAATAAACAAAAAGAAAGAGGTTTGAAGAAAATGCAGCTATTGGATTTGTTGATGCAAATTACTCGTCGACGTACATTTTCAATCGACATGCATTGACCCCCTGCTATACAAACATGTTCATTTTTCGCTAGTACATGTTCCGTTGTCTTTGATGTTTTCAATGGTACATGTATATGGATGGGCCTTTTTGAACTTTGACTACTCGGTACCAAAGATCGCCCCCTCCAACTGAAATACATGTAGACATGTTGATCCTCCATGTCTAAATTTCATTACATTTGAAATCAAAATGCCACATGAACACTAATGTCCGTCATCAGATACTACAGAAGTATCATTTGTCTTCATGTGAGAAGAACGATCAGGGTCAATAGTCTGCCGGACTATCACATCTAGGAAAGGAAGTCCGATGGACAAACGTCCCTGGGAATAATGGTCCGCGGACCATATCCCCCGAGGACATAGTCCGGCGGACATTCATCCCTAGGAGTAGTTGTCCACGGGACTATAATTTCGTGACAAAATAGTCCGCCGGACTGCAATCACTAGTTCACAGCGTCTGGGGGACCATGTCTCCCGCATCATATAACTGCCACGGACAAATATTTGAAATGATACAAAAATTTCCTTATAGTTTCTTGCCGCCGCTCATCTGATGCTCTGTTTCTGGTTATCTGAGCATGCCTCGTACATGTTCTCGGTAAGGTAAGAATACCTCGCTTGGGTCAACTGTGAGCTTGCGTTTTCTACTCACAGTACCCGAAGACGTGGAGGTTGAACCATTGCCTCAGGCCTGTGAAGTGACTTTGTCAATGAACACAAGCTCGTTTATGGGGGAAAAATTTTACGTGACACCCTTTGGCCAGTTAGACGTTAAATTGGGAAAAAGAAAAAAGGATCAGCACGGGGATCGAACTCGGAGCATTC
>NMRB01000164.1:280125-296735 GCA_002633025.1 Notospermus geniculatus
GTGCAAGGTGGGCCTACCTAGCCCACGGACTATATGATATAATGATTCTAACCTCAAAAATTTACTAATGATATAACTACTCTCAAACATTTACTTATGACCAGATCAGTTTAGTCACGCGCACATTCCAGGTCACACGGACCGAGACGAACCTAACCTGAATCAAATCTTGAATAATTTGTGACATCCACGTACAGTTGCCGGTTGTCCTTTGCCACTAAAACAGTAACGGAACACATCCAGTGGAAAATTAACTACGATTGGGACTACTGCACCACCAGTCTTCAAACGTTTCTTGAGCGCCACGAATAGGTTAGTTGCTGCATTGTCCAGCCTGTTCGGATCGATTGGTGGGTTATCGTACGAGTCGACGATGTCACGAGTCACGTTATATTCTGGTTGCCATGATGATGCAGATAGTGGCCAGTCCTTCCACTGGACAAGGTAATGGTGCTCCTGCAAGAGAAAAATGTACTTTAGATTGAGCACGGAATAAATGATGTACAACTAATGACGACCTAAGCACTATAGGAAGAATTCAATTTCCAATGGTGCTATTCTTAACGAGTGCAATGGGATCGCGTTAAGGTGCGTCCATACGTCCCTGGACGCATGAAAGCAACTTCAGACGCAAAATGAGAAGAAAAGTTTCCTGCAAAAACGTCCTCCTGAGATATTTAGGACGCAACGTTAGACGCCTGATTTTTTCATTCTTGCAAATGAAAAATGTCCATGCCAAAATGGACGTATGAATTTTTAGGATCGAGCAAAAAAACGCCCGCCTCTAAGCCTAATTGACGCCGTGTTTACCACGCGCACTGTCAACATGTCAAGTTTGTTATTCCCCGCGGGTGTTATTCACACTGTTTTATATACCTCCATGACCCCAATCTGCCACATTCGGAGTCAAACGATGCAGCTTGACATTGGCAGCTTGAGTTATACCCACGCTCCCAGGTGCTATATACCGTACATCACATGTGTAGAAACGTGAGGTTTGGAACGAGGTAGATCCCGGACATGCAAAAATGAGGTAAAACGAAAATGGCGGCGATCAGGCTAGACTGGTACCCGGTCTTCTGGGCAGCTTGCATTATCAGGACAGTGTTCGGTCTACGATCAAGCGAAAGGCGACGCTTGTTGATGTAGTGATGTGAGCTGCCTCTGTTTGAATCTGTGAAGACATACCTGTATCGCAGAGTGCCCCCTTTTTCATCAAAAACGTGGATGGACTCTTCATATTTGCTGGTCTTCCCTGCAAAAGAGTCCATTTAGTTGGACTGATGGAAATTGAATTTGGGTTCCTCATTTTTAAGCAATCTGAGGCAAAAAGAGTCCACTTGAAAAAAATGGACTCATGAAAAAAAATCCTTAATGCTGAATATTCTTCATTTCTGTCATCAAGAACACCTCACACACAAACAAGTCACATTCAAAATATAAGATGATATGATATGATATATTTGGTCAGAATATGAAATAGAAATCGGGTTTCTATGGTGAAAGGCATTGCTTCCTACCAGAATCGAACCCACGAACCCTCGCATATGGCATCAATCGCCAGCACTCAGGGGCACACGCCTTAAACCACTAGGCCAAATCCCCATCTTCAAAAAAAGATGGTTCAATGGCCCGTGTTTAAACGAGGCTTGGTTGGGATGACTTAGGGAATCCCATGAATGTAGTCTAGAGCATGGATGGCAAACCAGAAGGGAGAATGATTTGAGCGATTTAAAATCAGTTCTGGTTTTCAAGTGTTTAATAAGCTTCCTCTGGTACGACCGACTAACCCCTCCACAACCAGCTTTAGGAGGTGACATGAAATCTTCATTTACCCCCATAATTCTTTCAACATGTGCAGCAAGTTCAGCATCGTTTTTTTTCAAATTATCTATCTCAAAACTCTGGCTCTCAATTTCACCCTCACACTTCTTCTTTTTCAGTTTTAAGTCAACCAACTCTTTTCTAAGCCCAGCAATTTCTCTAAGTTGTCAACCGCCTCTCTGACAACGCGGCAGCCATTTTGTCATTACAAACCTGAAATTCAGCATTTGAAATTTGAAGTACAGCAGCTTCAACGAAATTCACCGACAATTTCTTTTTCAGCAAAGCAACACGCGGATTACCACCTTTCCTCATGAGCTTTTTTCTTACACAGGGACACTCACGCTTCAATCGTTCAACTACACGCTTTGACTCAGGGTGCAAAGCCAACTTGTATTTAGAGAGGACTAAGTTTATCTGATTTCTGTAATTAATATTCATCAGGTGACTCTTTGTTTGCCACAATTATGGTCAGCCCATTCTTTGCAAACCGAATTCGGAATATCTACATGAAAAATAGTCTCTTCTTTTGAATGAAAGGATTTTCACCCACCGACAAGTAACTGCGGTGACTGTGGCTTACTCAATTTCATGATTAATTTGTAGGCTGGAGAAGAGAATATAATGCAAATACATGTAACAAAGCACTGGATAGCCCTTGATGCAATGATGCAAATTCACATAGCAAGGTTAACAAAAAAAGTTGCATCAAAATCACCCAACACAAGAAAAGTCGGTCAGAATATAAAATAATATGATATATGATATATTTGGCTGGGATAACTTAGGGAATCCTATAAATGTAGTCTACAGTAGTCTACTTTCTGAAAGCCCGTGAATGTACGTTTTTGTGTACATTCACATAGGACGAAAATCTGCTCGAATAAACACAGATATTTTCACCTACCTGGCCAACTTTCCGACGCGAAATGACTCTCTCCACTTCCCACAGTGTTTCATCAGCATCCGTGACGTATTTTTGTGAAGATATTTTGCGGGATTTCGGTAAATTTGCACCATTTAAAAGTTGTTTACAATCAACAAAATGTCCGCGAGTTCTTTTCAAACTGGTAGCCATGGCTGCGATTGCTGTGACCTGATTGGTTCAATTGAATAACGTGGTTACCTACTGTGGCTACGCACTGCGGGGTGTTCTGCCTGCAATAGCTGGTAATGTCCCCTCTAGAACTGTAAAATACAGGCTACTGAATAAGATTAGGGTGGATGCCACTGTTAAATTTGAATTTTGACTAAGTTACAGCCGATTGAATTTTTGGAACTGACTTTATCATTGGACCAAGAACTGAGCTTTGTACAGGAGAATGGGAACCGATGTACAGCTAACTTCTGAACGGTTGGATTTACACCCTGTAAATGTGTTACCAACAGATAGAAATATGGTGCTTTGTAACCAAGTAAGCATGTTTTTAATTGTTTTCAGTAGTTTCATAATAAGAAATAATGTTTTTCATGTAAAATAGGTCAAAATACATTAAAACGCCATTTCCAATTTCGTAACGAGTTAAAAAAGTATTTGATTAAGAGATACCATACATGTATTTCTATCTGTCGGTAATACATTTATGCGGTGTAAATCCAACCGTTCAAAAGATAGCGGTACATCGGATTCCATTTTCCTCTACAAAGCTCAGTGTATTTGAACACAATGACATTGATAATGACCTTTAACCGGCAAATCCAGGGTGGCATCCACCCTTAAATTTCACCCCATCTTATAAGGGTATGATCTAGCATAGTGCCAGCCATTAACACACGATGCCTACAAAGGTTTAAAATTTCATGTTGGCCGGCCTACTATTACCTGATTGGTTAAAAAGGACGAAATTCACACGAACATGAGAATTTGAGGAAAATGGAAAAAATACGTTGTTTAACTTAGTAAAGCTAGCATTCACCATATCATTGTAATAAAGACTACTTTTGTTTTACATTGGTGCCTATTTGTGCTTTCAATATCAAACAGTGTTCAAACACTCCCCAATTTATGAAAAAAAACACCTTGGGAAGTGAGCTTCTACAACATGGAATTGCCCCTAAGGACTTGTCTGAACGAATCAAAACTGTTTGCAGTGGTATTCCTGGCATTTCGTACATCGAATTTAGTGTTTGAATTCCTAAATTCGACCTTATTATAAGCATTTTAGACCAAAAACGTTTAATTTAAAACAGGCAATTCGGCTTTTCCCAGAAAAGCGCACCCTCCAACATACAATGGTCCCTGTTCATAGCACTCTGTGTGGCTAAATCACTATGTCAATACTGAGCTCAGTGGAGGTAAAGACTGTTAACTGGAAGATCCTCACAGCTTAACCAACCCAATTAATCCTATTTGTTGATCAATAAACATCCATTGTTGAAGTGCTGCGTGTTTCTGCCAGCTAGAGTAAAGGGGCCCAGGGCCCAGTTTCACAAAGAATCTTTAGTCTAAGAAAAAACTTAAGTCTGAAAAGAAGTCATCTGATTTGCTGAAAACCAGGTCACATGATGACTTAAGTCGAATCGTAGACTTAAGGTTCTTTGTGAAACTGGGCCCAGAAACCTAATGTTCATGCCCCTGGGCCAAACGATAGCGAATGTGCCAGTTTAACAAACACGCGCACACGCACGCACACAGACATTGAGCCATTTAGTCATATGAATAGCTCAGCTGACCTTGGTCAGCTCGATCTTCAAATGTAACATTTCTTGGGGAAGTGTTCCGACGGCTAGTCCTTTTTTCAGCTTATTGGGGAAAAACACGTCTCATTCAATTCCTTTTGACTGATAGACACCACAGGTGTCACTCACAGTAACGTCTATTTCTCGGAATGTCGTACGAACTTTAACTCGCCTTTCAATCCTGAAGGATTGCGCTAATCCATCACTTCATTCAACCAGGCGGAAAATCAGAGCAGGCCTCTGTGAGAGGATTTAGGGCATGGAGACATACTCGTGCCAACCCAGCAAATGTCATTACTGTCCCTATCGGGTCACTTGAGTTGGGTTCGGTATTTTTGAAAGTGGGACTCCTTAATGCTAGGTCTGTGAGTAACAAGGCAAACGAAATCAACGAGCTCATAGTTGACAGGACTCTTGACCTGCTTTTCATCACAGAGACGTGGTTGAAGGAATCTGGAAATGGAACAGTTCTTCATGACCTTGTCCCTGACGGACATAAACTGCTTCACAAACCCAGGGTAACCTCTCGGGGTGGTGGTGTTGCTTTGATCTACAACGAAACTCTTGACATTGTCTGTCGTCCTTCTCAGCACGAGATGTCGTTTTTTGAAGGCCAAGAGTACACCTTACACTCATCAGGAGGTAACTTCCACTTTGTCCTTGTTTACAACCTCCACATAAGTCTGTTCCAGGATTCTTGGACGAGTTCTGCATCTGCTCCGATTGTTCTTGGTGACTTCAATTTGCATATGGAAAAGACCAATGATCCAAATATAAAGAAACTGTCCGACATCTTTCAAAGTCTGGATATTATACTGATTGTCGACTTCCCTACCCATGTTCGCGGCCATGCAATGGATATTGTTGCTTTGACAAGAACTGCAGTAACAAGATGACATTGTAAATGTCGTATGGTTCCCGATGTAACAGGTACTTCTACACGAATGGTACACTGAGAGAGATCAAGATACATTGATAGAGATCAGATACATTGACAGAGATGAGGGTACCTTGATGTGATGTGATGTGATGTGGTGCGGCACGATACCATGCGATATGATATATGACATGACATGACGTGACGTGAGGTGACGTGACGTGACGTGATGTGACATGGCATGACATGACATCATTTACATGATATGATATGATATGACATGATATGATATGATACGATATGATATATGATATGTGTTCCCTTGTAAGAACTGAAATGTCTTTCTTTTCATGTAAATCGGCTTTATTTTCAATAAACAACTGCGACATATGAACATTTGTCCCGCTCTATTCCCGCCATGGTCCTGCACAAGCACATGGTACATTAGTTTCAAAACTTAAACTTAGGTGGCAGCACCTGACGGTATGAGAACGAACATGTCTGGTTGTGACTGTCTTCGAGCTCCTCCAGGACATCCTCCCCTCCTTGGAATCACCAGATCTCCAAAAATTACCCCGAATTAAATGAAGATTATTAAAGCAGTACTAAGGCAGATACCCTGAAATAAACTCGTAAAGGCGCGCTTTAACCCTGCTACTGAGGTATGAATGAAAGTCCAAGCAGAACAGTCCAAAATGCTCAGCAGCATAAATGAAACTATGCAGTACATATTACTAGGCATCAACATTGCACTAGGAAAGTCAAGAAGAGTTACTCACTACTCAAGTTAGCAATGTTGTCCACAGTCCAGTACTTATTGTCCCTATTTATGAGTATTTCATGATTTTAGCAGATTGTCTTTGCTCTATTGCAAAGAAACTACTATTCCAAGGACTAAGAATACTCTTGGCATGACTAATTGATATTTAAAGGGTCGGTCTCCTGAATGAATTTTCTCCAGAATATGAATTTCCTCACAACACCTTTGATTGAATTGAATTTCCACTTTTCCAATCTATCTGACTCTGCTCAAGCAAGCTTCAACCACTGCAAAATAGAATTCTTTGCAGCATTAACTCATTTTTCACTAAAACTCAAACCTTGAAAGGCAAGACTATTAAAAAACACCTCAAAACTTGCTTGCACGTTGTCAAACAAACTGAAATTCTCACTGACCCTTTTGCACATTTTTAGCACTTTTCACTAAAACTTTTCACACATTTCCAAGAATCCTGTGCTCTCCTTGAATTCTGAACTATTCCCTAACTGGAATACTGACATGAGAGTTGTATCACTCAAAAGGACTTAAGAGAAAAACATTCCCAACTCAAGTGCCCAATTAGACAAAAACACCTGAGAACAACTGTCACAGGGAAGACTCCAACAACATGCAGAGCCTTTTTTACACCAAAAAAGGTCACTTATCCCAGACTCAGCCCTTTTTAAGTGACAACAACCGACAACATGTCAATATTACCATCCTTATTTGACTTATTTGCACCGAATTTTCACATATTAGCGAACTGAATTATTTCCTTGGGTCCTTCCCTGAAAATTACGTAAATCATCGATCCAGACAGTCGAATGTGCTGATGTACGAAATCATTTTGGCGTAATTCCGAATCCACAATGTAATGACGAAATCACGATTGTGACGATTGTCCTAAGCGATTAATCTCGAAGTCTCTCCCGTGGCCGACGTTTCACTGTCCTCACTGTAGTGTTCCAGCGGGCAGAGTTTCACCACTGGACGTTTCATCACCATTTTCCCAACTTGGACGTCTGCGACCCGTGCTACTCCGTCCTTTCCCGGGTGGAGCTGAATGACCCTCCCGAGTGGCCATTTTCCTCTGGCGACGTTCGGCGTAACGACGATGACGACATCACCGACCTTGACTTGACCTTGATCCTTCCTCCATTTTTTCCTTGTGTTCAGACTCGGCAACCATTCCTGTAACCAACGTGACCAGAAGTGTCTGACGATCTCTTGAACACGACGCTAACGTCTTCTGGGATTGAAATCAGTGGTATCGACTGATTCCGGTGCAAATCTCCCACCCAGGCTTCCGTGCAAAAAGTGGTTGGGAGTCAACGGGACGATATCTTGGTGATTCATCGACTGGTACGTGAGAGGACGGGAATTAATTAATCCCTCCGCTCCAACCATGGCACTGTGCAGCTCTTCATCAGTTATGTCAGCATTTCCTAGGATTGCATTGATTGCCTTTTTTGCAGCTTTGATCATCCTTTCATGCACTCCAGAAAAATGTGGCGATTCTGGGGGCTGGAAGTGCCAACGGACACCATAACTAGCAGTTGCACTCTGGATTTTGTCCTTGTCTAATTTCTCAACGGCTGCCAGTGCTTCCAGTTCGTTGTTTCCGCCGATGAAATTGCTACCGTTATCAGAGGTAACATCTTCCGGAAGTCCTCGTCTTGATGCCATGCGGAAAAATGCATTGAGAAAACTATCAGTGTCCATGCTGTAGGCTAACTCCAAATGCACTGCTCGTGTTGGAAAACATGTGAAGAGGCATAAGTAACGCTTCAATCGGACTTTTCCGCGACCTTGCTTCGTAATATAGGGTCCTCCGTAGTCAACAGAACATTCAACAACCGCTCTCATTGACATCCTTGATCTGGACTCAGGAAGTGGTGCCATCAACGGATTCCGCGGTGCAGTTTTGCGACGTCTGCACTCTCTGCATTCATTTTCCCATTCTCTTATTACTTCTCTGGCTGACAGAATCCAATACTGAGCTGACAAGTGAGCTAACACCTGGTTTGTTCCGTGATGTTTACATTTCTCATGAGCATCTTTCACCACAAGCTTAGTCACTTGATGATTTCTCGGTAGGATAGCTGGATATTTCATCTCCCATGGTAGATACTCTGCATAACACAGCCTGCCATCCACTCTCATGACTCCACTGCTGTCAAATGTTGGTCTCAATGCCGACAACTTTGACGTTCCTGGCAACTCTTTGTTGGATCTCAGTGTCTTTATCTCAGTACCAAATACAGCTGTCTGGCAGTGTCTGATGAAGAAGATTTCAGCATCTCTGATCTCATCTGGATCCAATGCGCCTGTTTTGCGCAGATCTGACGGTAGTCTGCAGTTCTCCAGAAAACGATCCACCCATGCCTTTACTCGGCAAAGTTTCTTCCAACTTGAAAATCTAGATGGCTCTAATCTCCCTAATGATGCTCCTTCTGGAACTGCGACATAGACTTGACTGTAATTCAAATACTGCTTCCTAGTTTCGGCTTTTGATGTGTCTGTCTGCTGATGTTTCTCCTGATCTATCTTGTTCTCTGGCCAGGTCGATGGATCTTTGCTCAGGAACGACGGTCCATTCCACCAACGTTTTTCCTCCGCAAGCTGTGTGACAGTCAGGCCTCTCGTTAAGAAATCCGCAGGATTATCCGCCGTTGGTACATGCCTCCACTGGTCAGGATTTGTTGCCCGCTGAATTTCACCAACGCGATTGGCTACAAATGCTTTGAAAGTACGACCTCGACCTCGGATCCAGTGTAACGTATCCAGGCTATCACTCCAAAATTTCCAGTGCTTGCTATCCAGTTGGAGTGCTTTTCCCACACTCTCTGCCAAATGTAATCCTTCCACTGCTGCCATTAATTCCAATCTCGGGATGCTAACTGGCTGTAGTGGTGCTACTTTAGACTTTGACGCGACCAATCGACTGCTAACAGCGCCTCCTTGGTAGACTTGTCTGCTATACACAACCGCTCCGTATGCTTCTTCAGACGCATCTGTGAACACGTGCAGCGAAGTTTCGACTACCTCCAACTCCAGTCTCAGGCACCTCGGATTTCTCACATTTGGCAGATCATCAAGTTCAGCAAACCATCCCGTTATCTTGGCTGACAATTGTTCATCCACAGGACTGTCCCAATCTATTCCATTTGCCCACAGTTGCTGCAGCAGGACTCTAGCTCTAATGACATATGGCGACAAGAATCCCAGGGCAGTGGGTCAAACAGCGTCGCAATCCATCTCAAGAACATTCTCTTAGTGATCATAGTCTCTGAAATGTCCGGTGGTTGACGAGCTTTAAACGAGAATACATCTTCCTTAGGCAGCCAGCGTACTCCTAATGTCTTCACCTCTGGAAGTTCACCTCTATCCAAATCTACTTCTGCTACACAATCAGACGCGGGGATTGCTTTCATGACTTCTGAACTGTTCGAAATATATTTCCTAGCATGCATTCCTGCGAGCTCCCACAATGTAGACAACTGACTGTGAAATTCAATTCCTATCTTTCCATCTCTTTTGGAGTCAATTGTATCATCCATATATGTGCTATGAAGGACGCCTTCTGCTCCCAAGGGATATTTCTCCTGTAGTTCCTCAGCATGATGTCTTGTCACGAATTGAGCAAGGAATGGGGAGGAGTTGTTTCCAAACACAACCCTCTCAAACTGATAGATATCTGGTTTTCTCCCTGTGTCCATTTCACGCCAAAGAAACCGATGATATGGCTTATCCTCGTCTCTGAGTTGAAATTGGCAATACATCTCGGCAATGTCACACATAATCGCAACGGGCTCTTTCCTAAAGCGAAGTAGTATTGAGAACAAGTCATTCTGCAACTTGGGGCCTTGGTGAACAAAGTCATTTAGTGACACACCATCAGTTTTAGCTGATGCATCATACACAAGACGAGTCTTTGTTGTTGATTTGTCTGGCCTAAGAATCGGAAAGTGTGGCAAGTACCATCCTTTTTCGCCATGTTTCTCTGTGGGAACCTTTGTGACGTATCCTTTCTTTTCATAAGTCTTGATTACATCACTGTAAGCCTGTTGCAGCTGAGAATCTCTCTTGAGTCTCTTTTCTGTGTTTTCTAACCGATGAAGTGCCGTTTGATAGTTGTCAGGCAAGTTTTCCTTATCTCTTTTCCAAGGTATCCCTACTGTATACCGCTTACTCCCTGGATCATAACTCAACGACTGACGAACTGACTCCATGGCCTCCTTTTCATCTGGCTTTACAATAGCTTCCACTGTTGACTCTGGTACCTCCCAGTAACGACGTATCAGTTGGTTCAATTCAGCATCTTCTCTCGAGATGAATGTAAAGTGGGTGGCCGGGCTCGAATCTATCGAATCTGCTGTCCCAACACAGGTCCACCCTAGGGGGGTGAGCCTCGCTATAGGTTCACCTGGTGCTCCTCTGACTTCTTTTATCGAATAAATGAGATCCAATTGATCGACTCCAATCAAGATGTCAACTGTTGATTTTCGTGGCACCGCTGGGAAGGGAATGTCTGCCAGATGTGTCCATTTGTCCTTTTCTCGATCCCAGTTGATAACTTTCATGTTACCTGTGACTGAGTGTGATGTTGTATACGCTGAAGCTTTCTTACAGGTTTTCCCATCCAGACTACTGATCTTGAATTCCACGAATGATGTCTGTAACGTCTCCTGGGCTCCATTGATAACATTGACGACCATTGTCTCTGGATCTCCTCCTAACTCTAACTCTGAAGCGACATCTTCACTAATGTACGACATCGTACTGGCGTCATCCAATAGAGCATTGACTTTGATCTTTTTCAAACCATTTGTCACGTAGACTGGAACCGTTCTCAATCCAACCAACACTGATCTGCCGGAACTCAAGTGGGTATCTCCATTTGTCACATGTGATCTAGTCTCTGGTGGGGCTTTATCTTTCTCTTCCTTAGACTCAACCTTTCTCTCCTTTTGTTGTTCCTGAGCCTTGGATTCCTTTTTGGAGTTTTCCCCTTTACTCTCCCTTTTCTCATGCAGTAAGCGATGATGAAGTGACCGACATTTCTCTATTCCACACGGCCGACTCCTCATGCATTTGTCTCCCTGGTGCGCATAACTCAGACACCTGAAACAAGCATGGTGCTTCTTGGCTGCTGTCCATCTGTCCTCAACTGGAAGGGATTTGAACTTCTGACATGCCCATAATCCAAAATGCGAAGGATCTGAACATAATCTGCATGATGGCCTTGACCTGCTGCTCTTATTCCTGTCATCTCCATGATCTGTGCTTTGACCAAAGAAAGTCTTGGGTTTTCCTCTAGTCTTCTTATTTTCTGATTCTGATGACACTCCCGCTATTGTCTCTTGAGCTGCGACCAAGTATTCCGCCTCCTGATTTATAAAGTCCCTGATAGACATGACACTTTCTATCACACGCTTCTCCACAACCCACTCTTTGTACTTCACTAACAATGTCTTTGACAACTTTTTCTGAGTTCTTAACACGTTCACTGCCGGGGACGTATAATTACGTCATAGTGGTTGCTTTGGTCCTTGCCAGGGACGTATATGTACGTCTTTGGTCTTGATTTATCCATTCAAAATAAAACCATAGGCAATGGCAAAGGACCTCCTCCAGTGCCGAAGGACGTAACGTCTCTTGGCACAGTGAAAGAAGGGGTCAGATGTGCCACATAACGTAACATTCAATAGCACAGGCAATGTCTGAAAAATTCCTGGCAAGGACCACTGGACCCTCAAAAATGGCGTCGGCAGTGAACGTGTTAAAAACAAAGTCCCATCTGCGAGTTCTGCCTGCTGATTTGCTTCTTGTAGGTTCACAATCAAACCATCTAACACTTCTGCTAGCTTTTCCAGAGCCTTTTCATCACCGTCCTTCACAGGTTCAAAGTTCTCCAGTTCCTCTATGCGCAATAACAATCCTCGCCTTTTTCCTCCATATTTTCGCTCCAACCTTTGTTTTGCCATCTCATAAGCTGCTGCTGAATATCCAAGATTCTCGATAACCGTCAGCGCCTCCCCTCCAAGGCATTCCCTCAATCTCAACAACTTGTATTCCGGAGTGGCGGATGTTCTATCCACGCACGCGTAAAACGCCGCTTTCCATCCTTCGTATGCCTTTTTGTTGCCTACAAACTTTGGGATAGACACTCGCCGCAAACTACTGCTAACATCAGAGTCCAATCTTTGCGATGAGCTTATCTGAGTAGTTGGCATCGACCATATTCCTTGATCTAGTTCTGGATGCGGTGTATAGGACAAACTAGATGCTCCTTGATCATGTCCATAATAAGTCCTTGAAGCCGGCCTTGGAGTATAAAACGTAGACATTCGTGGTTGACTGACAATAGACGAATAACTCGGGATACAGCTCTCCTGTGAGACAAATCCTTCCACAAGGCCCACTCTCTGGGTTACCAGAGTTGATGCGTACATATTTCCTGGCATAGGCCTTCGAAATCCTGGTGTGGACCAAGCTGAACTGGCATGACACGATGTGGCTCCCTGACTCTGGGCTGATGCTGACACCCACGGTGACCGATTAACAGATGGGGTGGTGACAGGTGGCTGGCTTGATACGAGTTGTGGTGGTGCAGAAACCCATGGCGACAAATTCACACGCGATGTTGTAGTGGACGATTGACTGGATGCAGGAACCGGTGGTGCAGGACCTAATGGCGACAAATTCACACTAACACCAGTAACAGGCGGTGTGGCAGCAGATGGTTCGCTCGATACTGGAACATTGTTATTTCTGTCAGTGTCCGAAGATAGCCTAGTGCTAGTGCAAGTGTGGGAACTGGTCGTCGAAACATGACCGGACTGACTGCTTTCCTCTCCGATAGCGTAGGTAGCAGCCCTCAATCGCTTGTAGTACTCCGCTGTTGCTGTAAACACCTCCTTGTACTCGAATTCCATCTGTTCCATCTCATTGCAAACTTTATCGAATTGATCCAACTCACCCCGTGCCATCAGTTCGTACGACAAAGAGCTCATATTTTCGACTGCCTGTTGCTGTGCTAGGTCTACCAGCTTTGAGATCTGCTGCACCTCCTCAACTGGTGCATCCTGCGACACGGCTATCATTAATTTCTTTCGAATTCTAGTGAAAGCTGACTTTAGCTTGGCCTTTTCTACTCTCAGTTCTCTAACACGAAATTGATACCCATCATCCTCTTCTTCTCCGTATTCCTCATCCTCTTCTACTTCCACTAGGCCTACGTCGACATCATCCTCATCGGCCTGCATGTCGTGTGCATTAGTTTGTACATTGGCCTGCTTCAGACCCTCGTCGGCATGCATGTCGCGTGCATTACCCTGTGCATCGGCCTGCTTCGGATCTACCGGGCCTGTGGCGGTCTTCGCCGCTCCATTTACATCATCATTTTTGCCGTTTTGACTCATTTTTGTTACCTTTTTCGTACTTCAACTACACTACTGCTACCAGATGTTCCCTTGTAAGAACTGAAATGTCTTTCTTTTCATGTAAATCGGCTTTATTTTCAATAAACAACTGCGACATATGAACATTTGTCCCGCTCTATTCCCGCCATGGTCCTGCACAAGCACATGGTACATTAGTTTCAAAACTTAAACTTAGGTGGCAGCACCTGACGGTATGAGAACGAACACGTCTGGTTGTGACTGTCTTCGAGCTCCTCCAGGACAATATGAACTTGATCTCATGCCAATACATGTAGCTCACCACATGGTTGACCNCACACACACACACGCACACACAGACAGACACCATGACCAAAAACAATATGGTTCCCGATCTTAATGATCGGGAACCATAAAAAGCACATCGTCCACATCTGCAGGAAATAATAGTGCCTGGTATTCATAAAAGTTAGCCAAGGCTTTTACTTATTTGCAAAGCAAGGTCCAATGTTAATGTACTGCAGAACTTCAAGTAAAAGCATTTGCTACCTTTTATGAATATCAGCCAATATGCCTGAAAGACTGAACTTGGAAGCGCATGATACCTGCCTGTCTGATCACAAACTCATCACATTCAGTTTAACATTGAAAGGTTGTGCTAAAACTTCTCAGATCCCTCGGACTAAAATACTACTAGAAAGATCCAGGATGTTGATGTTCATGAATTTGTCAATGATGTAATAGGCTCCTTTTGTCAGTCCAAGTCATCGGGTCCCAACGAATCCTTCTCACGAATGCACATTGTCCTGGCTGCAACTATTGACAAGCATGCACCCTCAAAGGTGACCAAACCCCAAACACGTCAGTTTGACCCGTGGATGTCCAAAGAGGTGCTTGCGGCCAGGGTTCTTCGCAGACGTTACGAAGCTCGTTGGCGATCTACTGGACTTACAGTCCGCAACGAAATATACCGAAGAATCACCTTTCTCCGGTCACTGTCAGATATGCAAGACCTCTAAAATATTCATTGGCTCTTCATACCCCTTTTCGTGAGCGGCCAATGACAATTCGCCATGCAGTCCCAGTTGAAGTCATGCCACTGTGACGATGGCTCCGCGGTGTCGATTTCAATGACTTGGGTGTTTGAATGGTCAACGCGAAGTACGCCGATGCAAATAGACCATTGTGCGGTCAGTAATCCCGGGCTACATTCATGCATAATCATGACAAAGGTTTTCCCATTGAACTTTGACGTTTATCATGAAGTGACCGGAGAAAGGTGATTCTGCGTTATTCAAATCAAGTCCGTTTAACTACCGCGGCTAAACAGCAAAACGTGCTTATTATGTATCAAACGTTTCACGTGCGAAGTGCTCCCAGCGAACGTTGTTTCAAACTTTTACGAAGCTGACAGGCAGCCATAGTACTTGTTCAGTCACTCCACCTGGTGGTGACTCAGATGAGCAGCTTGCTAACAAACTTGTTGGCTTTTTCAGTGATAAAATTGCTAACATCCGCAACGGCTTAGATCAACAAGGGCATAGTGACGATCAGCTTCATGTCTCAGGCGGCCCACTCAGAGTACCAACAACCCTCACGGCATTTGAACCTACAACTGCCAAAGAGCTGGAGAAGATCATAAAGAGTGCTCCAATGAAGACTTCCCTCCTTGATCCAATATCGGGGTCATTGCTTAAGGAGGTTCTCCCTTCCATTCTCCCATATTTGTTTGAGATGATAAATGACTCAATGTCCTCTGGTGTGTTTCCTGATGAGATGAAGCTGGCCGTGATTACGCCATTACTTAAGAAACAGGGATTGGATAATACTGATTTTAAGAATTACCGCCCTGTTTCTAATTTGTCGTACGTCTCGAAGCTACTTGAGAGAGTTGTTGCTGCTCCCCTGCATAAACATCTTACCAACAACAATTTGTATGCCAAACACTAATCTGCCTATCGCCCTGGCCACAGTGTTGAGTCAGCGCTCCTCTCAATAAAGGATAGCGTTCTTAACAGCCTCGATCAGACGGCAGGTGTTGCCATGGTCCTTCTTGACTTGAGCGCTGCTTTCGACACAATAGATCGTTCCATCCCGATTAAGCGCCTCCAAGATAATTTTGGAATAGGTGGCATAGCTCTGACATGGTTCACTTCTTACTTATCTGGTCGCAGGTTGAGAGTAAAGGTTGGCGGCAGTCTCTCCGAGACTAGAGATCGTTTGTATGGTGTCCCATAGGGCAGTGTTTTAGGTTGTGTTATATTCTCATGTTATACTCAGCCACTTGAGAAGGTGTTTGGTCGCCATGAAATTTTGTGTCATTTCTACGCTGACGGCACACAAAGCTGGAAATCCTTCAGCTTTGCTAAGGTGACCTCATTGTCAGCAGTTCTCTCTCAAATTGAAAGGTGTCTTGCTGATGTGCGTCTCTGGATGCTTGAGAACAAACTAAAACTGAATGACCTTAAAACTGAATTCCTGCTACTCCGGTCACCTAATCAAAGTCGCTTGTGCAATAAATCTGCTGTAGTCAAACTTCGAGATGCCACCATCAAGCCAACTCAATCTGCGAGAAATCTGGGATTTGTTTTTGATAGTGGCCTCACATGTCACGACCAGTAGCAGGTCCTTTCGGCAGGGTACTTCCATTTGCGGAATATTGCATCAGTGAATAAATACCTCCCAACAGATCTTCTCCTGACCTTGGTTCATTCATTTGTAACATCCAGAATGGATTTCTGCAATGCCTTATATTTTGGTCTTCCGGAATATGAGTTACATCGATTGCAGAAACTTCAAAATCAAGGGGCTCGCTTTGTCACTAACACACGGAGATGTGAGCATGTACTGAAACAATTACATTGGCTCCCTGTTAAACAGCGGATTGTTTTTAAGCTACTTATTTGCTTTCAGAGCTGTGCATGGCACTGGCCCTGCCTATCTCCGGTTGCCTCTCTTCCAGTCGCAGAGATCTACGAGACAGGATGTTGCACCACGACTTTGCACTATCTCTGCACGGATTCTAGGACAATTGCCCCCCAGACAACTGCCCCCGGACAACTGCCCC
>NMRB01000164.1:296754-306899 GCA_002633025.1 Notospermus geniculatus
AACTGCCCCCCAGACAATTCCCCCTCTAGGACAACTGCCCCCCGGGCAATACCCCCTGTAGGACAACTGCCCCCCAGACAATTCCCCCTAGGGCAACTGGACATATCCCGAGTCACTTTTTTGTAAGATAACTGCAACATTTGTAAGATAACGGCCATATTTTCAGATAACAGGCCACGATTTCAGATAACCCTTGCCACGCGATATGATAATGCAATGTTTTGTAAGAACCATGTTCCAATTGGTCACGGTCCCTGTGGCAAAAAACTTCAGATAACGAGGCAAGCCACAAATTCAGATAAGACACCACTGGCTGCCATATTTTCAGATAAGTGGCAAACTAAAAATGGGGAAAAGGCACAATTTCAGATAAGGAATCGACGAAAATATGATGAAAAACCAGAATTTCAGATAACGTCCCGTCTCTTGTTACAGCACATAACGCACGTAATAATGAACACAAAATGGTTATACGGTAGCAGTAGTTCGAAGTACCGGTACTGAAAAGTATAAGATAATACCGTGTCCCAGTTCTGAACACAGAAAAATGGCCAAACTGAAAAACGTTACACCGTGTCAGAGCCAGAGAGATCTCAACCTCAGCGGGGGGCATTTACTCTCGCTGCTTAAGCCTACTTCTGCTTTTAACCTAAACGTTGCACTGACTGCTAAGCTTTTAAAAGTTTTCTTAAATTTAGCTGTGCATGAGGTTCCCCTGACCCAGCTGAGGACTCTCTTACGAGTAGCCTACTGCAGTTTTTGACGAAAGTGAGGTAAAGTAGGCTCACGTACTGAAATGCACGAATAGGTATGTATCAAAACTGAACGTACGAAAACGAAAAATGAACCTATGATTAAGTTGAACATGTAACACTGAATGTGATTGGTCGCCCGCGCCTTATCGACCACAGCGCCGACTGACGGTGAACGTAACCATAATTATATGCTTTCGTCCGCTAGGTCCACCTTGTGATTGGTTAACAGGAAGATAAAGCACAATCCCCTGTAGTGAATGGACAGTGTAGGGCGTAGACTGGCGGGTCTCGGTACGGTTTGCTTGAATAGAATCCTTGTACATGTAATTGACGTTATGTGTCGCCCGATATGACCGATTAGCAATGGCCTTGAGGCTTGAAAACCCACGACACACACGACCCTATTATACAATCGACAAAGAAATACCAGGAATGTCCTCCAGCATGTCGCCGTAGGTAATGACATGACAAGGGGTCAAAACCAACCTCGTGATGACCGCGTGATGTAAGATCATGTTATGGGGCCTCCGTGCAAGGAAGGACTTGCACTCTCTCCCCACTCATCCACCAGAAGTCCATTTCTGACCCGTCACCACAAAACGAGTGCAAAGTCGCTCTGAAGTTAGCAGGTCGAGACCAACGTTTTGTCAATTTCCGTAGCCCTTGGCATATTGTAGACCTGCGTTTTGTAAAATCTCAGTGATTACGTTTCTGCCTTAATACGAGTAATTTGGTTCATTCTTGTTCATATCTTGTGATTTGATGTGACGGGTCACATTTCATGGGAAGCGACTTGTAAAAAAACGTCGTTTCCGTTGTGACGGCCATTTGGCGTCGTCGTCAATACGGAGTTTTTGGCAAAGCCCCCGAAACGCCAACGCGAACGCCAATTCCATTGTTCAACGCCGCGAAGAGAAGAGTGAACAATAGCGGGATAGAAGTTCGCGTCGTCGTGTCGGGGGATTTGCGAAAACTCTCTATTTTTTTCTTCGAATCGCCGAAGAGGCAGAGGGGAGCCAGTGGTGGAATCGGGTCTTCCGTTAAAAGTGGGAGTCGCGGTGGTGGTGGCGCAAAGCTGCATTTTTTCAGTAGCAGAACAAAGACTAGGCCCATATTCATAAAATCTTGCTAGCTTAGTTGGCTGCTAGTTGTGTACATTGGCCTGTACAAACTAGGCACTTTAGCAGCCAACTAAGCCTAGCAGTGTTTTATGAATATGGGCCCTGGTTGACAAAGCACAATAATAGGGCCGTTTACACGACAGGCAAAAATCCACATACGATCCGATCGAATCCGATTGTGGTTCAAAACTCTTGCGTGTAAACGCTACCCAATGTGGTCTAATGTAGTTCAATGTGGATTTAAAATGAACCACCGATTGTGCTGGTCCCGAGACCACATTCGACCGCATTAGACCACATTGAACCACATACGACCAGATTCAAATTGCTCGTCTAAACGCAAATGAGACCTGAATCCGGATTCATCCTACCTACGCGCATGCGCATTGATGAGTTTACATTGGTTACACTTTCATGGACGCTATACCCGAATAGTACCACAGTAGAAGTTTTCTACCTCCACTGAGCGCATCGCTGTGGAGAGTTCCACGAGGGTTATTTGAAATCGGAATGCGACCAGATTAACGTGCTCGTGTAAACACTACCCAAAAACTAGGACCACATCCGGTCAATTATGTGGGCCGATCGGATTGAATCGGATCGAATCTGAATGTGTTTTTTTGGCTTGTCGTCTAAACGGCCCTAATAGCGCATGGCTCACTGGCCTTGTTCCATTTACTTGGTCAAACTCGCGCCCGAGTAACTTGGTCAAAGAGAAAACGACACCTCCCACTGCTCCCTTGGTTGAATTAAAACGTGCATGTATTGTATCAGTGATTTTATCCATTTGGTATACCTGGCCAAGAGGCGGAGTTTTTAGCGGTTTCAATAGTTGTTGCGCAACAGAGCTCATTCATCCACACCGACGGTCATTGGAATCGGGCGGATCTATCAATGAAAGTGGGTGGGGTTACCATTCAAAACCGAACGAAAACGGGACGTACACATAACCCACGTGACTGGGGATGGCCAGTCATAAATGTAGTACCAAATGTTCATGGCCGAAAACTCGACCTTTATAAGTTTAGTTTTGATACATACCTAATAATACTAACAAGACTGAGCCGAAAGTCCAAGACCTGTCAAGGTACAAAAGTCAATAAACTTGTACACCACTTGCGCCATGTGAGGTCGGAGTCCTGGGCGACTAGTGTCAACCCTGGCAAATGGAAAAAAGCTGAGAAGGCTGTCAAAGCCATACCATCAAGCACAGATCTAAAGCTGCCATGCTGTACACAAGAAGTACTAGTATAGTAGTGTTTCTTCCGTAGCAATCACGGCAACTTGATGCGTAAATGTTTATGTTATCCATAGATTATCCATGCAGGATGCTGGACGCCTATTTTGTCTCTGAACTCCACTAAAATATAACAAGAATATTTTTTTTCTATGAGATTGTTTCTTTGTTATCTATCATTGCAAAAAGCAGAGCTGGCCAAGCTGAGGACTCTCCTGGGAGTACTGCAGTCTTTGGGAAGTGAGGTAAAGTATGTGTGGGTAACAGCCAGCCAGTCAGCCATATGATCGTGATATATTTCGTTGATTACAGCGCATGATTTAGACAAAATACGTCATGTATCATTGAATTATCTCGCATATTTTAACCACGATATAAGTGCCATTTTCACGTTATCTTTTCAAATCTATCAAGATTATGTCCCAATTTCGCATTATCGTACAAAATATCAGCAACATTATTTTCCAATTTCGTGTTATCGTATCAACTTAGCATGATTTTGTTCCATTTTCTCGTCATCTGTGACAATGACGATGTGTCAGAATATCAAGTTGGCTATGTGTGTCAGATAACACAAACATTTGCACACAGTCTTGACAGTGAGGTTTAGACAACGCGAACATGAATCTATAACTTGGTTAACTTTGTCAGATAATTCAAATACAGTTGTAGAACCTCACAACTGCGGACAACCTTGGGATTCAGCTCAGCTATCCTGAATAGTGAGGTGTCCGCAATACTGAGTTATACATGTATATTGAAAAAAGGCTTGGGAAACTTCGTGGCTGCTACCCGACCACAGTATTGGATGTGTCCATTAGATGAGGTTCTACTAGTTCTTTTCATTGATAACCAAAGTTATTCAGTCCCTCAAGAAACGTACGGCAGGTGATGGGTGAGCCTGATCGATTGAGGGAACCCATCCAGGTGTAAAGTTTTTCAGTGTTTCCGTGTGTCAGTGTTCCCCCTATTGTTCTGGAAACACTGGCAGATGAATAAACACGTTTCTCTGTGTTCCTCCATTGTCGAGTCGCGGCTTATTCCGTCAGACAATAGCAGGGGAACACTCGCAGATGGGGAGCACTCAACAACGTTACACCGGAGCAGTGGTTTCGTTGATTCTGTGAAGGATTCGGCGAATCATTCATTCATAAATTATGTTATCTTTCAATATTTCACAATATGAAATTCCAATTACGCCTTATGGTACAATTAGCTGCCATGACCGTGACTTGTATTAACCTGAATACGACCACTATTTCAAGATAATGTGGAAACTTGCACACAGTCTTTTCAACATCTCAGATAATACCGAATTTTTGAATACGACGTGGGAAATATTGTAAGATAAAGAAAACTTGCACACGGTGTTGTCAGCAGTTGTTGGATAATGCTAGGGTTAGGGTTAGGGTTGCAACACAATTTGGCAATATTTGAGATAACCAGTGGTGACCAGTCACATTTTCAACGATTGCTTCCTCATCTCAAGTACTGGTTGGCAATCATTGCTCGCAAATCCATCGCCAAACCCCATGCCACCATTTTGAACAGTTTGTCTCAGAATATCATAAAATGGTGAACCGGAGACAGGGTATTGGTGTCAAAGGGCATGCTATTCATACTTCCAATAGGCATATGAACCTGCAGGTCGGAACGTACGACTGCCACCCAACCCTCACCTACGTGGCAACACTTATTAAATCACAAATCCACCATAACCATGGAAAAACGACTATTGTCTGACTTCGACCGTGAACATGATTTTGCCATATTTCAGATAACGCAAACATTGCAAATTTCAGTTGTGTATGGTGGTAATGTAAATTATTTGCAGTCATAGAGAGTGTTTTGGGCCCTTTTAAACGTTTAACTCATGCCCGGCGCGATTCCGCTAGTTTTAAGGGTCATGTGCAACCTGAATATTTTGAAGCCACGCTGTCAGATAACACTTTCGGCCCTCTTTGTCCCCCCTAAAGGAAGAGCCAGAAGTTGCACATGACACTTACATGAAAGCCCCATGAAAGGTCAATTTGGAAAAAAAGTTTTGATTTCATACATGTATCTCCAAAGGTGACGGAAATAGCGGGGTTTGAAAAGTCCGCCCCACCAGGAAACACAGTTTTAATAAAAAATCGACAACTTAGAAAAACACTGGGAAGTTGATATTCTGGTTTCTGACAGTCTTTTGGATGCTCTTTCGACTGCCCCAAGTGAGGAAAGCTAAAATTGAGAATTTGAAGATATCTTACATTTGGGTAATTTATTAGGGTTATGAAATACAGGGTGAGTATAGAGTAGGCATATACAATCATGTACTACCCTTACTGGACCTGACAGAGATTCCTCGATTACTCAGAATAGCAAGGTGGTGGAATCTTAAAGAGGCTTTCACAGTTTCTAAGTTCCCAGTGCCGTACTATCCACAAAAAAATGAAATTGATTCCACCTTGCGTTGTGTTATCTGACAAAAGTCTGCCACGGGGTGTTAAAAGACAGCCTTTCAAGATAAAGAAGTAGAAATGGTGGAACGGGCCAAAGGGGCTTAAATCCTCGGAGTTGGCGTATTTTCCATTGGGATAACATCTAAGATGTGGTATTGACTGAATGTTCACGTTATCTGAACCACGTGGCACATTGGACGACCGAGACGAGTGATGTTGCCCTGGACAATTCCCCCATAGGAAAATTGCCCCCCCCCAAAAAAAAAAAAATTCATGATGTGCTTATGCGAGCTTCACCATTCACAATAATTTCAACTCCAATAATTTGTTGATGTATAGACAATCAGGGATAGTATGTAGGCCTAAGTTTCATCACTCACACCATTCACAAATTATTGGGAGATCAACTCCCAATCAACTCCCCGGTGGTCGAGTGGTTAGCGCGCTTGACTACCAACCGTGTAATGGGTCGGCGCGAGTTCGACTCCGGGCGAAGGCACATAAAATTGTGAAATATTAGAGGGTCCGTCGGATGGGACTGAAAGCCGTGGTCCCTTGTACCTGAGTGTCTATGCCAGGGCAAGTAAAAGACCCCACACAGGTGGACTGTAGCCTGTTGTGGACTCCATACCTCCGGCAAAAACCCAACAGGGCTACGACGCCGGTAATGACTAACTAACTAACTAACAATAATTTGTTCATTCATAGAAGGAGCCCCACGGATTGTGACAGCAAAAATGTTGTCTACTGCATTTCATTTCATTTCATTTTTCCGTCAGGGCCGACGCTATAGCATTATTGGCCCTGGTAAGTACGGAGGAGGCCATCACAAGCTACTCATGTTCCTCACTTGGATGGGGTATTTTACTTGCCCTTGCAAAGACACAAGGTACAAGGCACCACGGCTTACTGTCCCATGCGACGGACGTGAAGAGCCGGGAATGAAATCCCATGATATGGCCCGGGCTGGATTCGAACCCGGGACCTGTCGCTTGCTAAGCGGACGTGATAACCACTAGGCTATCAGGCTCCTCTACTGCATCACCTGTAGCAGATGGCCCACAATCAATCAGTAATAATAATAATAATAATAATAATGGTGAGTTCTTGTATAGCGCTTCATAGCGTATTACGCTCTCTAAGCGCTTCACACATTATTACCCCAGCCTATGATTCAGAAACCTTTCTGTAGAAACCAAAGGGCAGCCACAATCTAGCGCACACGATGGACATTTCAGGCCAGTTGAGTCCATAGCTCCCTGGCCCTCTTAGCCTTTTACTAGCTTGTCTGGTAGGGACAGCCAAGTTTGTATTAGATGTGCTTCATTTTCTCATTTCCTTTCACGTTTTACCAGCTTTCGTGACAGGGGTCACAGGGCCGTATCCAAAAATACGGCCTATAAAGCTTGGTATTTGGTCTTNGGCAGTTGTCCTGGGGGGAATTGTCCTGATACCCTCTGCACGAAAGAAGTCGGCCGGGGACAGGGCTTACAGGACCGGTGCCCCACAGCTCTGGAATGCACTTCCGTGCCATAAGATCTATTGGCGATTACCAAAATTTTAAGTCCTGTGTTAAAACGCACCTTTTTATCAACTGTTTTACGTAAATGATTAATGTTTTAAAATACCACTTTTTATGTTGTCCTGTTTTACTCATTATATTGTATTTTATTTATGTTTCACCGCCACCGTAAAGCGCCACTGACAATTTATTTTAAAGTGGCGCTATATAAATACACTTAATAATAACTATAATAATAGGTGCCTTCATTTTCGTTATGTAACTTGTACTTTTATGGCTTTTGACATGTTTTATTTACAACGTCTGACAATGTTTCAAAAAATCACGACGTCAGCTGGCCTTTAAGAATAAACCTGTTGAAATGTGGGGCATGTTTCGTTCCCTACTGGACGGAGGCTTATTGCCTAAACCCGCTGGTTATTACCATTTTGTTCGATGTAAACATCAAAACGAGCCCTCAAACTTTGGTTTGAAACGTACATTTTCTATCTAACGGAACCAGATCATTTACTCTCATCATGTGATGAATACGGCACATAAATGTTTAAAAAAACAACCACTCATGAAAAACGGTGATAATAACTAAGATTTTGGCATTTGACTTTGGGTCCCCTAATCGATAAGATTGCCTTCGATTTGATGAAACATACATAACAGTATAGCCTATACCAAAGACGCTACACCCCAGGCAGCGATTGTGCGATATGATGGGCAATGCCACATGCTATGGCAAGGGTCAAACGGAAGCAAAAAATACGTGGAAGTTGAAAACAAAATTGCCACAAAATATCCTCAAAACTCGGCTGACTTTGATTGCATCAGGAAATTGAAGCCTTTCAGACAAAGCCAGGTACAGGATAGAACAAAAAAGTTACCCACTTTGATTGTACACTACCTTTTTATGTGCGAATATTTATTTTTATTTTTTTTTCTTCACAAATCTGTCCTTGAAGCATGAAATTTTTGTTTGATACCATTAGGCTCCTGATATGTCGCCATTTCTGAACACAGTTCAGTAATATTAATGGCGTGCTCAATCCACGCGCCCCGTCTCTCAATCACATTTTCTCAGAGTCCCAATATTGTCGCAATCTCGTTCCCAGATCTACCTCATCCGAGGATATCTCTGGCAAGGGCTACGACTTTGCCAGAATCGCTGGCCAACCACTGGGAGCGTGCCAAAATGTTTGTTTCACGCATTATTTCGTCCTTCGATGACTGAAGACTACCATTTATGCCTAAAAAGCTATATAATACACCCAAAACACGAAGTTGTTTGATTATTAGAGCAATTTCAAACGAATAGTTTAGTTGGAAACATCATGTGGCGAGTGCCAGCCTCGGTGCGATTCGCCTCAAAATCAGTAGATCGCGCATGCGCAGTATGCCTGAAGTCGCCAGCCTTTTCCAGTGGTGTTGTAGGAACGTAAACCAACTGGGGACGAGTTTGATATTGTCGACTGTCCTTGGAGACAGTGGCCTGCCACAGTGCAGGTGTGAAGGGAAAGAATGTCCTAGGAAAAACTGTCCGGGAAACAAAATATCCTATTGTTACATTCTAATCTCTGACAATTGGTTTCTATACCCATGCCGCTTAATCCATCATTCAACAATAGAAGTGGACACTTTTTACAGGGGGACACTATTTACTGCTACACCGGTCCTTTATTTCTATCACCCAACACTTCTGTTTCCCTGAATGTTTCCAGGATATGCCTGATTGTGAGTCTGCTGGGTGCATACCTCCCGCGAAAGTCTCGCTTGAATTGTCGCTAATTGAAGACTAACGATTTCGTCCCAAACTAAACCTCCGCAATCTTTCCTCTCTCTTGCACTGAATGTGCAACTGGGTCCATTGATGCTTTTGGATGAAAATCTAAGGGCCATATTCATAAAGGGCGTTTAAGACTTAGACGCGTGTAATTTCGCTGAATGCACACACTTCCACCATGCTTTTGACGAAGTTACACGCGTCTAAGTCTTAAACACCCTTTATGAATTTGGCCCTAAGGCTTCAACTATGATTGATTCACCTAAATTTAAGAGAAGTATGTTAACTGTATGTTGTGGAAATGACAAGTGGTATTTCTTTGGCCAACACTGTATTAGATAGGCCTACAATCTGCGTAAAAATTTCTGTTTGATAGGTTTAGCCGTTTTGTCAGAACATGTGATAATCACCCAGACTGGAGGAAAGAATCAAGTAGGCTGAGCAAAACGAAATGCAGCACACAGATATTGTGCTGAACACAAATAGAAAATGTATAAAAATAATTTTTCAAACCACTATTTTTTCTGTTTTGCAGGGCACGGTGCTTGCGTACAGCGATCGCGGAACACCACCAGATACCTTAAGTGTATAACAGAAAGATGCGGGGAAGGGCCACCTCAGAAAGCAGGCTATGTTTCGGTATGGTCAGAAGTAGGAGACGGTTGTGAATGTAAAATGAATAAGCAATCAACCTTCCTTGAACTTCTCGGACTCGATTCTTAGTAACTCCTTGCATGATCAGGAACACTAACTAACAAACATGTTCGGTGTAAGGCGGTATGATAGGCCAGATTCATTGTACGGTTTAGATGCCGAGTGTCTTAAATCTCAGAATAAAGCAGTTGCAGTCAAGAAATCAAGTCGTGAACATCGTTTAGTCAGCTGCAGGTGGCTCAAGTCAAGTTAGCTTTAAGTCTATAGCCCCCTGGTCCACCAAAGTGAGACAAGTAAAACGACGGTACTTTTCCCCGGAAAGATCGGTTTTCCTCGACAGAACGTTTGGAATTTAGGCCTATAGCCCAATATTTTTTTCATGTTAAGCTTTGAACAACGTACACACGCTGGTGATTCAAACCTACAAATCATTTTTCGTACGCGATTTTACTCATGCGTAGCTAATCGTGTTGACTATTTGCAGTTGTTTCGGCAGATAGAAGGGGGTGACACCTTATTTTGTAATCACCCGTCACCCCTTCCATTTACCAGATAACTGCCAATACGACAAGCACCGTTACATATGCATCAACGACTTCGCGTACGAATGAAATAATTTTGTGTTTGAATGACCAGCGTGGTAA
>NMRB01000164.1:311135-327058 GCA_002633025.1 Notospermus geniculatus
CAGGCTACAACGAATCTTGAACAAAACATGATCCTCACAAGTGTTTATGGGAACAAATCCCGTTGCCTTGTTGACACCGGTGCTGAGATAAGTTGTGTTTCTGACACCTTCTATAGAAAGTTAAACATCGCCGACACGGCTATTCAACCTTCCAATGTGACTGCTATAGTCGGTGTAGGTGGGGCCCATCACGAAATTAAAGGTACAATCAATCTCCCTTTAAAATTAGGTCCAGCTACCATTGTACACAACTTCCACATCCTCCCAGCAATGTCTGTACCAATGATTATTGGTCTTGATTTCTTACAACAACATAAGGCAACTATTGACTATGGTACTAATCATTTCACAATAATTGATGGCGAAGTTCGTATATCTTTCCTTGCTTCAAATACTGGTCTGGTTAGAACAATTAAAAGGGTAACAATCCCAGCGCGCACTGAAATTTCCATTGAAGCAAAAGTTTCTCGAATCCACTCCAATAGCACCGTCTTAGTAGAACCAATAGCAAATATTAAACGTTTAGGGTTGCTGCTTGCTAAATCAATTGTCAATGTGTCAAATGGCCGTGTAATTGTTACTATTATGAACCCGCATGAACATAAAGTGACACTTAAAACAAACCAGCACGTCGCCAACGTTTTCCCAATTGATATCAACAGTATTGAGGTTATTGATGATTGTGATTCAACACCCGTACATAATCCACACGTCGCCATAGTAAACAGTGATAATCAACAAGATAACGAATTTGAGCTCAATTTGCCACACCCTACGGACTACGTGAGTTCTGACGAACCTCAGTTTGATTTATCAAAATCATGTATTAGTGATACCCAAAAAGAACAACTACGGGCACTTCTTCACAAACAAAAACGGGCATTTGCTACAGGCTTATCAAACATTGGTAAGGCTAAGGGTTACGAACATAGGATAGAAACATATCCTGATGCCAAACCTGTCAGTATGCCATTTTATAGAACAGGGCCGGCTGAAAAGGCTGAAATTGAACGTCAGACTGCACAGCTTCTGGAACATGATTTAACTGAACCAACTGCGTCTCATTGGCATTCCCCAGTTGTCCTCTGCAAAAAGAAAAATGGCGAATGGCGATTTGCTATCGACTATAGAGAGTTGAACAAGCGCACAATCCCACAAAGTTTTCCGTTACCACGCTTACGCGATGTCAGCGACATGATTGGGCAGAATAAAGCCACCATCTTTTCCTGTTTAGATCTCGGAAATGCTTACTGGCAAACTCCACTGGACCCTCAAACAGCCTTTAAATCGTCCTTCATCACACACGAAGGGATTTTCACATGGGAACGTCTTCCCTTCGGCTTAATGAATAGTCCTGCAAGTTGGCAATCTCTTATGGCTGATGTTTTCCGGCATCTCAACTGGAAATGTCTCTTGGTCTATGTCGATGATTTGATTATTATGTCTAGCAGCTTTGATGAACATTTGCAGCATTTGGACATGGTTCTGAGTAGGTTAGTTCAGACGGGACTCACCGCAAAACCAGCAAAGTGTCAATAGGTAAAGGTCTAAAGTCCGAAACGAAAACGTAAAATTTTCGTCCATGACGCATGGAACAGCATCATCGATTGGCGAGTTTATAACACGTGATCAAGGCATACGTTCGTGTTACGTTCGGTTTATGAATAGAAGGTGGGGCCAATTACAAGACGTATTCTTCAAAGAAAAGTACTCGCATGCATTGTAACAGCAGTAAAAGCCTGACCCACTCGTGGGAGAGTGAGTTTCGTCGCCACAACGTGGGAGGAGTTAACACGGAAAGTTATTCAACACCCCACCGTAACTAGATCGATACCATTCCTAGCGGAGGATCGTGGTACCAATCGAGGCCGTGATTTGAATGAAGCGGGACTCATTACATGCGTCTATAGCCTATACTACTGCATGGAGGTAGAAAAGGCGGAATGTTGATGTCTTGAATGACCGACCACTGCCTAATACATGTACACTAATTCTATTCTCCTGTCAAAAATGCACGACAGTTAACACATCCGTGAGGTTACAAAAGTTTCTTTTAAGGCCCTAGAGCCAATGCCACTGATTCAACAATTTGCCTTTTAAGTTAATATTTTACTTCTGAAGGAAAGTCCCAACGTGAGGTATAAAAACCCCTTGGGATGTTTAATTAAAGGGATAATAATTATCTGACGCTAATTACGGTGTCATTTTTGCTTGATCTCATTTGCAGCAGGAGAAAATCGGAGTTTTTTCATACTGAATCGAGAACCGTGAGAGCTCTTATTTATTGGTTCTCATGATTGGCTCTTTCGACAATATTTGGTGATTTGTATGTTATGTGGGAGGAAACCGGAGTACTTTTTCAAACAATGATTCGAGAACCCTGAGCTCTGACTTGGCTTATCATGGGCTGTTTAGACAATATTGGTTTTTTTTATGTAATTAAGAAGGAAACCGGATTTTCCAGAGAAAACCTGTAGATGTTAGCTGTCAAAGAAAGTCGCCCTCTCCACTGCAAGGGGAATGGGGTTCGACCTGGGATCAATCACGGAACTTCACAGGCGACAGACACCGAGGTTATCAATGCTTGTACTCTGACAGCAAGTCGATCTCCTCTACCAAAAACCACAAGCTGAGGACTTCGGCATCGAACACATCCACTCATTTTGTACAAGCGCTATAATCGTGAAATAAAAGGGCTAGTTAGAATTCTTCTGCGAGTTGGTGCCTGGCCTCAGCATTCCGGGTGATTGTCGCGCTCGCCTCATGGAGATTAGTCACCTCATACAAAGCTGTCAATGGGCGTGTTACATATTATTGCTAATTACTAATGAACCAATCACAGACGGGACGTAAGCAAACTGGACCTGACCAGTGGCGCCACATATCAATACGTTTACTCCTCACCAATCATATCACCGGTTACAATGGTGAAGCTATCCTTACGTTTTCGTTCGTTCACTTTAGTCCTTTACCTAACGGGCCTTGTCTTCGGTCAAGTACTTAGGTAATGTGTTTTCCAAAGATGGCGTGGAAATTGATCCTGATAAGGTGGAGGCAGTTCGATCTTACCCCAAACCCAAAAACCAGAGTGAACTAAGATCCTTCCTAGGCTTAACGAACTTCTTAAAGAAATTCGTTAAGGACTATGCTAAAATTGTATCTCCTTTGAATCAATTGCTTAACAAAGACACTCCGTTTGTTTGGACGGAGGCTCATGACCAAGCATTTCGCACGTTGCGACAAAAACTCATTGAGGCCCCCGTTTTAGCATATCCTGACTTTGACAAAACCTTTCACCTCACAACAGATGCATCGAACCATGCCATCGGCTTTGTTTTGAGTCAATTGGATGATCAAGGACGTGATCACCCAATCGCCTACGCCGGGCGAGCGTTGCGCGGTGGTGAACGCCGTTGGACGGTGACTGAACAGGAAGGTCTTGCAGTCCTCGAAGGAATTCGACATTTTAAAGAATATCTTTCCCACCAATCCTTCAAACTCTTTACAGACCATCAAGCTTTGCTGTGGTTGTTACAAACTGACCACAAGTCTGCCAGATTGCACCGTTGGTCTCTGGAGATTCAATCCTATGTATTTGAAATTCACCATACTCCGGGTCGTCCTAACCTAATAGCTGATGCTCTCAGCCGTCGTAGTTATGATATCATGGCACTACATGCTGACAAACTGGTCTCGATCTCATCTCAAATCAATGCACATTCAACTCACAATGGACCCACTGAACGCATTGAGGTAACTTTTGAATATGCAGACAACTCAAGCGAGCATCCTGAGATTCTAGCACTTGAGATTGATGATTATCAGTCCACAGAGGTGCCCCAGAGCTCAAACATTGGTATACATCAAAGGAAATGTCCAGAAATGGCCCCAATCATTGACTTTCTAGAAAAGGGCATCTTACCTGACGACCCCGCTCAAGCTAAGAAAATTTCTAACATAGCAAATCAATATGAGATGTTGAATGGTGTTTTGTATCATTTCTATCAACCTAGGCGGAAGAGACCACCAGTGGATGAACGACTCATTCGCCAAGTGGCTGTCCCTACTGAGTTTAGGTCTGCTGTGCTTAGACAGTTTCACGATTCCATAGCTGGGGGAGCTCATCTTGGTTTGCAACGTACGTTTGCAGCCATTAGATTGAGATACTACTTTCCCGGCATGTACCAATACATTCATGACTATATTCAGTCTTGTGAAGAATGTCAAATGTCTAAATACTCGCGTCAACAGCAACAGCCTCCATTAACTTCACTTCCGGTGCAGGATGTCTTTCAGAGAATCCACATTGATTTCATTGGCCCTCTTCATGAAACCTCAGAAGGTCACAAGCACATTCTTTTGGTTGTTGATAGTTACTCCAAATGGCCCGAATGCTTCCCTCTGAAAACCCAGGAAGCAAGCGAGGTTGCACGAGTTCTGTTTCGTGAAATCTTTGCCAGGTATGGAGTTCCCAGGACCTTAATTTCTGATCGCAGAAGGAATTTCATGTCACAATTTAGTCAATGCTTTCTGTGAGATTTTCAAGGTCAAACATCACTATACCAGTGCTTATCACCCACAGACAAATGCCACTTGCGAGAGGTCCAATTCAGCCATTGAACAAGCTATTAGGGCCTACATAGACAAGGATCAAACTAATTGGCACGATATTTTGCCAGGTATCATGATGGCCTTGCAAATGTCACCTTCCACTCAGTCAAGCAAATTAAGCCCATTTCACCTGCTATTTGGTCGTGAAATGAGTCTTCCGTGTGATGTCTCTCTCATACCTCAGGACAATTTGAATCCCAAGGTGAAGTACCAAGTCCAAGAGGTTCTTGACGCCCTAAAATTGGCAAAAGACATTGCGACGGACAATATGCAACAGGCCCAGCAAGCAAGTAAAGAGTGGCATGATAAAAAGCCTCATGAGCCAAATTTCATTGTAGGTGACTTAGTTCTACTGTTCAACCCGAAGGTTCCAGTAGGCCTATCTCCAAAATTACACAGGAAATGGCAAGGACCATATTACATAACGGATATTGGACCAAACTACACGTATCGATTACGTATCTGCGAAACAAACACTATCCAGAAATCACTGGTAAATGCAAAACGTTTAAAACGATATTTTGACCCTCGTGATAGACCGCTAACTACCGTCTCAGAAAACAACAATGAGGAACCACAAGCATCTCATCAGGATGCCTCACAGGTTCCAACTGGGGTAACGCCTGCCCCTGATGAAAGTCAGAGCGTGGACAAAACTGTCACATCTGGGGTACCGCCCACCCCTGATGTAGATAAATGCATAGATAACACTAATCCCACATCAGATGGTTGCAACACCGGTGCAGTTGAACCTGACACACCCCCTCTGCAAAACACTCCTGGTGAGTGGCATGAGGCTGAGCGCTTGCTCAAAATGTCTAGAAGAAAAGGAAAGAAATGGTATCGAGTAAAGTGGAAGGACAAGTCGCCTTCAACATGGGTCTGCGAAGATGACATAAGCGAGTACTTGAAACAAGAGTACCACATCAAGCACACAGAGTCCGGGCGAAGACGCAAACGACCGTATAAGTACTTTAAGCAAAGTGATGAGAACGAACATTAGTGTACACAGCAATTGACTTTAGCATTAAAATTAAGCCAAAGCCCCATTATGTCTCAGGTCACGGGCTAAGAGAGGGGAGCTGATCTCCTCTGTGCTAGGTTATTTGTGAGACGTCATACTTAACCATACCGGTCTACTGCCCTTTGATATAGTGTTTTATATCCTAGGTAAACGATGGGGATCATACTTAATTTGGATGCTGTTGATCATGCTGACCGCCCAAGTCAAGGCCGATTACGCAGAAGTTTCGTCATCTCAACCAGAAGTCGTCAATCGCTTAAACTATGGGGTTTTGTTCAAAGAAGAAAGCCAGTTGCATCTTACATCAAATTACTGGCTCCTCACTTATGAATTACAGTTGCCAAGAGTTGAGGACCTCAAATTCGACAGTGTCACTTGCACGGTAAAAAGCTCTAGCTGTCTCCTCTTACAGGAAATGCTCACTCACATTCAAAACTTGAAAACAAGTATTGAAACCAAGTTAACTGACGTGCTACAAACAGTTCATGATTTAGTTCCACGGCTCCAACACTCGTCTTTCAAGATGGGTAGAACGACTCGTAGTCTACTACCATTTATCTCCAGCATATCCAAAACTTTGTTCGGTACAGCAACGGACGAAGACTTGCAACGACTAGCAAGGAAAGTCAATAAAGTAACTCTCACTAATAAACGGGTCATGGATCTCTTAAGTCAACATGAAAATGATATGGCCTCTATCATATCCAAAACCGATCATAGATTTCATGATATTGTGGAAAATTTGGTATCCATTCAACATGAAATATCAACTCTATCTGGCAGATTCGCTAACTATACAGCTGATTATAAGATTATTTTCTCGACGACTATAAATCATCTCACTAATGTCTTGCAATCCGCTCTAACCATAAATACAGAGATTGATAAGCTTCTACTGTCGGTAACACAGCTCTCACATGGTAAATTACCGCCAACCCTAATTACCCCCAGAACGTTGCGACACTCACTACGCTCCATTCAAAACATTCTGCTCAGGAAGTATCCAGGCTTTCACCTATCGAAACCCAATCCAGCCGACTATTACCGACAGGCTGACTGTGTGGTTGCCATAAAACATAATATGCTGTACATCAATATCAAATTTCCGATCTCGTCTCAATCACCACTGCGCTTATTTACACATTTGTTTTCCCAATATCAATCAATAAAACTTCCACGCATGCAACCCAACTTATGGAGCACTTATTTGGCACCACTTAAGCACCGGTGTATTCCCAGTTCGCCCAATCCCATTTCGCCCCAATTGTTTACCGGTTCGCCCATTCTTTTTTCACCTTTTCCCATTTCGCCCTTTTCCCTGTTCGCCCAATGTCTGTCTTGCCCTTTTGCCCAATTTCATTTTCGCCCATTTTTCATTTCACCCAAAAGCCATCTCATCCAACTTTCCCATTACGCCTAATGACCACTTCGCCCTTTTCCCAAATGGCCCCTTCCCATTTCGCCCCAAAGCCATTCGTCAATTCTCATTCTGAGGCCCAAAACTAATAATAGTAAAGGGGCGAGATGATGAATGGGCAAAATGGCATTGGGCGAATTGGTGAAGGGACGAAATGGTAAAGGGGCGAGATGGCATTGGGCGAATCGGCAAAGGGTGTATTGGCAAAGGGGCGAAATGGTAAGTGGGCGAAAAGATGATTGGGCGAGGCGGCAATGAGGCAAAATGGTAAAGGGCCAAATGGGTAGGGGGTGAGATGGCAGATGGCGAAATGGGGAAAAAATTGGGCGAAATGGGAAGTCAGCGATGTACGCGCGAGGTTGAAAATGAAATCTCGTTCAACTATCACGACCCGTGATACCTCCCCAATTTCATTCATAGCTGGCGGGATTCTTGAAACTGATCTCGTGTGATCTCTAGCATTTTTGAACCATCAAATTACGGTATCGCCTACGTTTTATACAATAAAATGTTCATGAAAAATCGTTTATTAATATTATTTCAATGAATTTGGGCGACATTAGTGTTTACTGCCGGAAAAATTTCAAAATCTCACGGGGTATTTCCGAGAACGAGATCGACAGACTAACAACAAACATGGCGCGGAAAAATCCGAAGTGTGAGGAAGACTGACCAGAGAATTCGTCTTACTCTGCAAGTTTAGCCAGATGGCGGCGTGTGAAGACAGAAAATTGTTGTAGCACTAATGAGGACTTAGCAGTGTACCTCCTGAACGTCGTTGAACCCCGGCCAACACCATCCTTTGCATGTTTTGCGGATGACTCGGAGATGGCTCGCTTGGAATTCCATTCATAATATAAATAGTGCTGCCACAGTGCGGGAAATAAATGAACTATCGATGTGCAGTACTGCAGAGCTCGTGTACATCGCTTTAAGCACCATGTTATCACCGCTCCCCACGGTTGTCACTTAGGCAAATTGAAGGGCATAATTCATCCTGAGATGTCAGGTCATTTACGGTCGTACCCTCCCTCAATGCCCTGAGGAAATCCACCCCGTTTCGGTGGGGAAGACGGCTGTTCCCTCATGTGTACTCGCCAATTGGTAATTCACGAATAATCCATGCATTGCAGTGGGGGAACGCCACTTGATGTAACATACCAAACGCCGTGCCTAGTGCTGCAACGTCTGCACACAGATCTGGTGTTACGAGTTAACGGGCACCAGGTAAATAGAACTGTATCTCATTCCATAATTTATGCACGCTGTCGAATGACAGCTGCCCCAAACACATGAACTGGACCATACCTTCGTGTTTTGAACCTATTGATAGGTAGTCATTATGTACATAATCCGTGAGAACCATTTTGACGCGAAGTTAATTCAGGAATAGTCAAAAATTCAGCGAGTTTGTCAGGAAATCGAAGTGCGATTTGTCCCATCTTCACAACACGAAGTGGAGGCCCAGCTCTAATGAATGACGTCATTGCATGAACGCGATGCTGATTGGGCGAAAGGATTTCTTTCGCCAGTTCCCCACGAAATCGGGCGGATGTCCTCAGGGCATAGTGCGAGTGAGCGAGCGCGAAGCCCTGGGATTCTCAGGATGGGCATAATTAGGCCTTGTTGCGGTCGTTGTAGTCGTCTATAACGCAGCAGTAACAGAATCTAATGTCCCCCAATATGTGATATTCCCCAACAACATTTTAAATTTTATGGATTTAAGTGGCATCATTGCATTCGACTCGAGAGAGATCAAGAGCAACAGCCTTAATCCTGTGATGAACAATGCAGGGTGACACCGGGAAGATGGGATGATTAGATTCTGTCACACCTGGTTTACATAGAGAGGTATATGCTATATTGACGTGCTGGAGAACAAAGGTTTTATTGGCATGAACTATGTGCTAGGTAGTTCCCCAGCGAGTTCGTATACTGTATACTCAGGCTTCTGATATGAATAAAAAACATACCAGCGCATGATGTCTTTCCATCACCTTTATACCCAGCTTTACATTTACAAGTGTACGAGTCGGCCGTGTTGGAACAATCTGCATTCGCATGACACTTGTGTTTTTCGGCAACCACAGTCGTTGTACATTCATCGATATCTGAAGAAAAGTGAGTCGAAAATTGTCATACCGGTTGATCAATTGTAAGAGGGTGCTTTTTGGTACCACTTTAGCACAATGTTATCACTGTTCCCCAACGGTTGTCACTCAGGCAGATTGAAGGGCATAATTATGGTTCCCGATCAATCAGATCGGGAACCATATTGGCTGGTATGTACCAAGGTAGTTTAAACTGAACGCCAGCTTAAGCCTCCCCTAAATCGAGGTTTAAGATTTAATCGCGCTGCACCAATAAAAATTAAGCCGATGGCAGGGCTTAAAGTCGCCAAATATTTAAACCACCTCATGGGTAGGTTTAAGCTTCGGCTTAACCATTTGGTTTTGACAGCTCGAAGCGAACGCATGGATTTGTTGGAAGTATTGGAGAATTTGGATGGAATCGTGGAGGACAATCCGCGTCCTGCTCGTGCTATTTGAGATCGAACGAATCCGATGGAGGTCTTTTCGAATGATGAATTTCGGAAACGCTATCGTTTTACCAAGGACAACGCTGTACGTAGCACTCTGATCGAAGACGAAATCACACCCGCGTCGACATGGTGGATGAGAAATTTTGCAGTTCCAGCAATGAATAGGCTTCTCATTGCACTGCGATTCTATGCTACAGGAAAGTTCCAGCTGAGGGATTGTGACCTTGCCGGAGTTCATCAAAGCACTGTGAGCAGAATTGTGAAGCAAATTTCACGGGCAATTGCGAGACTAAGACGTGAATTCATCACGTTTCCAAACAGGGGTACCGAGCACCTCTATCATTAACAGTTTTTTTTATATTGCTGGATTTCCTGGAGTTACTGGAGCAATAGATGGAAGTCACATCCCGATATCGTCACCAGGCGGGGTCGACGCTGGCTTATTTCGGAACCGAAAGGGTTTTTTCTCGATCAATGTTCAAGGTGTCAGTGGCCCATCATTAGAATTCCTTAACATCGTTGCCCGTTGGCCAGGTTCAACCCACGATGCCAGGATCTTCGAAAAAGCAACCTGTGCGAAAAACCTTGAGAGACAGGAGATTCGTGGGGTATTACTGAGAGACCCTGCCTATCCTTGTCCTGTGTATCTGATGACGCCATTCGCACATCCCGCCAACGATGCTGAAAGACGTTTCAATGACGCCCAAAGACGAACACGATCAACTGTTGAGAATTTGTTTGGGGTGTGGAAGAAGAGATTCCCCTGCTTGAAGAATGGACTTCGCCTCAAGCTCTCGACCGCACTGACAGTTATCATTGGCACGGCTGTTCTTCACAACATCGCAGTTCGGCTGCACGAGGATGACCCTGATGGTGATGGAGCAGAGGAAGAAATGCCGATGGATCCTGAACCTGCTGGAGCTTGAGCGGGAAATGCCAGGCGCCTCCAGATCACTGCTCAATACTTCGCCTAAGGAATGCAGGAAACAATGTAAGTAACAAACCAAACTATTTATTATAAGTAGATCTACTTAACTTCCTTTACACACGAGGGTCGGGATTGAGAAGAAATGGGTTTACAAAATGGCATACGTCTTCTTTGTACACAGATCCACATCATCGCTCAGGTCAAAACTGGCAAGTGGGTGTGAAAAGTCCATGAACGAATCTTGCTGTCCAGCAGATCCACTCCGAGCAGCCTGAATCTGGGCATGAAGTAATTCCATACGTAACTGAAGCTCCTCAGCTGATTGTTTCATCTGTTGCCTCAAAAGTTCCACTTTCAGATCATGTTCTTTTCTTGACAAATCCATGAGGGTGCTGCGAGCATCTGAAGTGGAGACATCATCTTCCTTTTCGTTTGCAGCTTTAGGGACGGCACTTTTCCCCACACCAGTTTGCTTCTTCACCGATGTGATTTTTCCCATTGCAGATGACGGCGTTTTTGTGACATCTTTCTTTCCTCTGTCGAACTTTCGCGTATTAACAAAGTGCTCGTTGATGGTGCTCCGTCTTTTGCGACTGACGCCGAATACGATACGGGCCTCGAAAGAAACGAACTGAAACTTATAGCGCTACTGGAACTTTATTCAGCCAGTGATGAGCCTGGAATGAGATGATGATTGTACCACTGTTCATATTAAAAAGTCTATAAATGTATGACAAGGGCTCGTATGGTACATTTCAATCGACCATTCCTTCCCTGACTTTACAATGCGCAGGCCTCCAGTCACCCCTTTAAATGACCGGACATGTTGGACCAGTTCGGAGATACATTGTCACTTACCGACATCCAGTGTCATTTCACTTGCTTCAGGCTCAGGAGACTGTGGAACATTCGCCGTATCGGTAGATCTACCACTTGAATCACTCTCGTAGATGGCATCATTATCGAAAGGGTTCTTCAGTGACTTCAGTTGAGAGGATAATTATGATGCCTGTGACCCGTTGCCTTTCCTGTGATGACTTCTGAGACTCGTCAAATTCCCCACCACCAGTTTCACGTCGCTCGTGTATCTCCGCTGCTACTTCCTTTTTCGCCTTCACCTTAGCATTCTTCCAGAGTGTTTTTAATTGCTCTATGTCCCTCTTGGTCACCTGTGGGGTCGCGTTGAATGAATCCAAAATTGCATCCCATGCCGCTGCCTTTTTCTTGGGTAACTTTAAATTCTGTACGCTTATCTTCAATTAATGACTTTCGTTCGTCTATCAGATCAAACAAAATGTTCTTTTCATATTCCGAAAAAAATTTATTCCATTTCTTCGGCTCATCCGTCTTTGAATGAATCCTTTTCGGTGCCATCTTACTGCAGTCCCATCAGCAGATACACTGTCGAGTCAGCCACAATCGGCGAGTCCCGTTCCAGTTCACATCACGGACAATGCCATAATTGCACAACACGCCGTGACCTATTCATTATAGTGTTTTTTTAAAACACTATAAATAAAACACTATAATGAATTTAAAAATAACCCCACTTACAATCGATTACACAATCGCGCCGGATTTAAGCTATCGTTCACCGAACCACAGCTCAAGCGGTGGCTGAAGTGTGTTGCAGTTCAAGTCAAGTTAAGCCGCGCGTTGGCTTAAGCTATGGATTTATTAAACCCGCACGCTATGCACCGCTGCTCACTCCCCAGTTCGGCCGAAATATAGTGCAACCTCATCTACAGGCGTGCGTAGTGTATAGAACCATAGAACCACATATTATAGCATTATCCTGCATCGAGGTTTTGGGAATCCCCTTGGGGAATCCCCAATGCTGTGTGTAGTCTTGCGCAGCCAGCCACACAGTACTGCTACGGTTCCCCAGATTCGAAACAGCGGCTGGGTGACCGAGACTATGCTCGTCGATTATAACCCATCTGTCTATAGTGTCTGGCTTTAAACCAGGCTTAAGCTACCGCTTAGTTTAACTTGGTTCATACCAGCCATTGTGTTTGGTCATGGTGTCTGTGTGTGTGTCTGTGTGTCCGGTCTGTCACCCCTAATATCTCATCTCCTTGAAAAGCTACAGCCTTGGAAACAAATCCTACCCCTAGGCTTGTCAACCTGGGCAAATCCAATGAGCCAATAATTTTTGATCTCGGATGCCTCCATCATGATGTAATCAACATGTCAGACTTGATATTTTGTCCGTCACGCTTTTATCAGATGGCATAACTCGGCTCCTTCAACACCTACAGCAATGGAAAAAAGTTCTACCCTTAGGTTTTCATTCCCTAGGAATCGAATGGACTAATTAGGCCTACTTTTGATGTGAGATGTTGGGATCATGGAGATATCGATATCACAAATTTGATATTTCAGATAACTTGCCGTACTGTCAACTGACCAACATGAAACAAGTCTTAGTTCATGCCTGCTTATCCAAGGACATGACTATGTTAAAATTCTCAGCCTCAGGTGTTTGGGTGGTCGAAATATCATGATATATCAAACTTGATAATTAGAAATATCTCTGCCTGTGGTAAAGGTAGAGGCCAAACATGACGCTAGGTGGCGATATCTGAGAATATCACCACTAGTATCGGCGCTAGGTTTCCAACTTGAAAAGTAGTGCGAGCGCCGAGCGAACAGTAGAAATTCTTCCAATTGTTAAGCGGTTTCCCATCACGTCGTTTTCTACGCTTACAATATAGATCTGTTGTAGATAGGTGTACAAAGGTATAGAGCCGATACACATTACAAGCATCGGTAGAGTAAATATAAAGTAGCTGTATCATTTTCGACAAGATAAATATTACTTTCTGCCAAAAATAATGACATTTTGAAAAAGAAGTTCGAGTCACGTGATGGCGGCCCCGCCGACGATGACGTCAAGATTTCAAGATGTTGATCTAGCGTCAATGGCAGTGTAAAAAATTTCGTCCAATTATCAAAAAATTTCAACGCTGTCGTGGAGTATGGGTAGAGGCATGATATCACCCATACTTGGGTTATTAAGGATGCCCATTTCGATTATGCAATGACCTTGATGATCAGAGGTCAAGGTCAAGGTCATACTTTGATAATTTGAAACATCTCTGCCTGTGGTAAAGGTAGATGCATGATATTACCCATACATAGGTTATTGACGATGCCCATTTCGATTATGCAGTGACCTTCGTGATCAGAGGTCAAGGTCATACTTTGATAATTTGAAATATCTCTGCCTGTGGTAGAGGTAGAGGCATGATATCACCCACTTTTAGGTTATTGAGGACGCCCATTTTAATTATGCAATGACCTTAATCATCAGAGGTCAAGGTAAAACTTCATGATTTGATATGAGCACATCAAAATGGCTACGAACAGGCTGCCTGTCTTGCTTGTAAGGCCCTCTTCAACAAGCGGGAACCATCAGACATTTACAATGTCATCTTGTTAGGCCTTGTATGTGATGTGTGATATGATATGCTTGTATGTGATGTATGATATGTGATGTTCCCCAACAACACAATTATTGATTAAGTGGCACCATTTCATTTTACTCTAGAGAGATCAAGAGCTTTAATCCTGTGATGAACAATGCAGGGGGACATCGGGAAGATGGGGTCATTAGATTCTGTCGCACCTGGTTTACATAGAGAGGTATATGCTATATTGACGTGCTGGAGAACAAAGGTATTATGGGCATGAAGCATCTATTCGGTCCTTGTACCCCAGCGAGTCCGTATACTGTATACTCAGCCTTCTGATATGAATAAAAAAACATACCAGCGCATGATGTCTTTCCATCACCTTTATACCCAGCTTTACATTTACAAGTATACGAGCCGGCCGTGTTGGAACAATCTGCATTCGCATGACACTTGTGTTTTTCGGCAACCACAGTCGTTGTACATTCATCGATATCTGAAGAAAAGTGAGTAGAAAATTTTCATAGATCAATAATTGTAAGAGGGTGCTTTTTGGCACCACTTCGGCACAATGTTATCACTGTTCCCATTGGCTGGCTGTCACTTACGCAAATTGAAGGGCATAATTTGGCCTTGTTGCCGTCGTTGTAGTCGTCTCTAACGCTGCGGTAATAGATTGTAATGTCCCCCAATATGTGATGTTCACCAACAACACATTTATGGATTACTGTATAGTATGCGTTAATCGGTCGGCCCGCGAAACTTCTTCGAATGGCAAATCGTTGAATATCCGCGTTCTAGGCCTAGTTAAGTTGATTACGTATCTCTCCATACAACACCATGTCAATTCAAATAAATTTTCTGCTGGTGCACTGTAGCCTTTCTTGTAGCGAGTAGGCCTTGGACAACGAAGATATGTGACACGATGGTCATTCACGCAAGCAATGAATGCAGAGTAGGCCTCAGCACTAATAAAATTGACCGGAGCACGATTGCTCAAGCCTTCATCCGCGGGAATATTAGCCTGAACCTGAATATTCAACGATTTTCCATTCAAACAGGTTTCGCGGGCCGACCGATTAACGCATACTATACAGTTAGGCCGAATCGGTTAATGTCGTCCTGGGTATAACAGAAATATACCCAGGTTCAATGTCGTCCTACAAAACTATACCCTGGGTATAGTTCGATCTACAACTTGAGATACAAAAGTAACTTCTTTTACGGACAAGCGTTCAAGACATTTTTATCTCAAGCTGAGATGAATATTTTTCTGTGTGTACTTCAAAAACCCAGAATCGGCTGTTATATATGGCAAGCCGTTTGTACATTAATGACAAAAACTAGGATTTTGTCTCATAAACTGAGTTTTTGTCTCATAAACTGGGTTTTTGTTAACAAAAACTCTGTTTTTGTCACAGAATCTAAGATTTTGTCCCTACAACTATCATTTTGTCGACAAAAACTCAGTTTATGTCAAAATGCTAGTTATTTTACACAAAAACTCTGTTTTTGAAGCAAAAACCATGATTTTGTTCATAAACTGAGTTTTTGTCGACAAAATCCTAGATTATGTCAAAAACCCAGTTTTTGTCAAAAACTTAGTTTTTGTCCACAAAATTGTGATTTTGTCTCATAAACTTTGATTATGACAAAAACTCAGTTTTTGTTCAGAACTAGACTTAAGTCTAGACGCGCAATTGTCATTTTGCGCATCTCATATTTTGTCAAAAACTTAGTTTTTGTCACAAACTTTGATTATGACAAAAACTCAGTTTTTGTTAATTGTCATTTTGCGCATCTCATATTTTGTCAAAAACTTAGTTTTTGTCATAAACTTTGATTATGACAAAAACTCAGTTTTTGTTCAGAACTAGACTTAAGTCTAGATGCGCAATTGTCATTTTGCGCATCTCATATTTTGTCAAAAACTTAGTTTTTGTCATGAACTTTGATTATGACAAAAACTCAGTTTTTGTTCAGAA
>NMRB01000164.1:334213-369375 GCA_002633025.1 Notospermus geniculatus
GGGGGGGGGGGGGGGGGGATTCCAAATAAAAAACGCATTTTCTTTGGACTATGGCCCTTGAGATGCCAGGAATTCGCTTCTAACAGCTTCTGTTTGTAATTACAATTTTCCGGCCGGCGGTACCGCCGTCATCGTGCCTTCGGAGCTGATATGCTCAGCCATCTACCGACGATTCAATTTGGGACCGTCCATTATATCTTTAGTATTGCTGAAGGGGTTATTGTCGTCCTGGGTATAGACAAAGCATACCAAGGTTCAATGTCGCCCAGCTTCTCATATGTGCACCTGAAGACGAGATTGGTATCGCAAAGGGCAAAAGGATCTAAAAAAATTTCGTCCGAGATTTTCACGTGCGTCTTGCCAAGATTCACGTGACCAAAACACTGATGACGTCATGAAGTACATGGAGAAGTTGGGAGCATTTCGTCATTTTCATGAATTTTCTTTTTGCATAGCAGGTTTGCGCCATGGGAACTTCCGGTAAACAGCCATACAGTGGGATTATTGCTGAATGGGGCTGAAAATTAACGCTATACCTACTATAATTTGGGAATGTGGAGATAAGACCAATCCCTACAACTTTTCAAAAAGGACCCATAGTAAATTCTCAAGCACGTATGGAGACACTTCCGGTATGCAACCATGCAGTGGGATTATTGCCAGAAGGGGCTGAAAATTACCGCTATACCTACCATAATTTGGGAATAGGGAGATAAGACCAATCCCTAAAACTTTTCAAAAGGGACCCATAGTAAATTCGCAAGCACTTAGGAGCTGTAGTCCTAGTTCGAGGCTATACTTCATTTCATGATTTATGCTGAATATCAACCTCACTACACCTCTTGGTAGCTGGATTAGTAGTGTCATGATTCGATTGTCAGTGTGGTGTAGTGCGTGTGTTTGTGGGTTCAATTATGAGCGAAGGATCGAAGCCACGAGGTTGCCCTTACCTCCATTTTGACCGGCAAGGCTAGATGCCACATAACTTTGCGATACCAATCTCGTCTTCAGGTGCACATATCGGAAGCTGGGTACAGTTTGTCAAGACAAACTATACCCTGGGTATAGTTTGTATTGACAAACTGTACCCAGGGTATAGTTTGTCTGGACGACATTGAACCTGGGTATTCTTTGTCTATACCCAGGACGACAATAACCCCTTCAGCTTTAGTATTATGTCTATAATACCTCGAAACCAAATTTGTTTAGTATATCTTTTTTTAATTTTTTTTATACTTGTATATTTTACACGTGGTCCACATTCCACACTTAGACGCGTGTAACTTCGTCAAATGCACGGTGAAAGTGCGTGCATTTAGTGAAGTTACACGCGTCTAAGTCTTAAACACCCTTTGTGAAATCGGCCCAATGTGTTAGGGGTGTTTCGACTGACCCAACGCCGTCGACTCGTCATTCCATCAGGACAGTCGATTTTAAGAGACACCCCTAACGCATTGAGTTTTGTCGGATATGTGCGTTTGGCTTTAGGGCATTATTAACTACTCGTCATCAAACAATAAGCGATTTCGTAGTTACAATTTCCGACTGCTACCCGGCCTCCACTGAGGTCACGGTACGCAAACGCTCTGACTGGTACACACACGCTCAGACCTACTTCGGGTCAGAGGTCAGGCGGTATAAACAGAACGGTGTGGACAGAGCGCAACACGCAAACCGGGCAGTTTTCAAAGTGATTTTGCACAATAACCATTGTTCTGTTGTCGGGTATCCACCAGAATGTGATCTGCACAATGATTTTAAGTCGTAAGTTGGGTCTTTCATGGTGTTCGTCGAAGTGCGGCCACTGTTTATACACCGCTTGACCTCTGACCGCGCTGGTGCCTCGGCATGCGCAGTTGTAACTACGAAATGGCTTATATCGTGGGAAACCGGAGACCCTGGAAAAAACCTGTGATGTCGAGAAGAGATCGCCGCTTCTACCACATGAAGCCACTTGCACGACCGGGGATCGAACCCGTGACCTCAGTGGTGGCAGGCACCGATGTTTCCACTGCGCCCCCACCCCATCCCCATCCCCACCCACCCCAACACCCCTGACTTTCGTTGATTCTCATAGCATATGGTGGACGTACAGACACCAAGTTGTACATGTTAGACCTAGCTGTGTGTGCAGTGCATGCATGCACTGCTGATAATTTATCCTCGCCTGTCACTCATTGATGTCCAGAAAGTGACACCTTCTAGGCAACTCTAGGCATTGCCAGGTCATTGTGAGTACAATATTCCAACAAACTACCTCGTTCTGATTGGTCCAACAAAGAACGAAGCAAGGCGCCAATTATTATGGAATGGAACAAAGGCCTAGTCATTACTGTGGACTGACCTCTTGGAGGCAAGGATAAAGTAAAAGTACCGGTATATAGGCCTAGCTGGGTATCCGACAGTGACCATGCATGGAACGGAGTGGAGGTATTGTCCTATAAAATATGGCTATTTAAACCACCACCCACCTGGAATGAAGCTTGTTGCACCTTTATGACCGTTTGCCGTGGACGGGACCCGTCCACGCCATACGGTCATAAAGGTGGAATAAGCTTATTCCAGTAACGTAACGTTATAACATTAGAGAGTTTCTTCTATTCCGTTTCCGTGATCGATATCGAGGACGTGACCCGACGACGTATCCCGAACCCCTACGTCATGACGTCGTGCATTGCAAGTCTCCCTCATTCGAACAGCGAAACTGACACGCGAAATTCTCATCAAAACAGTGGCAGACTGTCATGGAATATTTTACTGTTGATAATTTGTAAAGGATCTACATATACTGAATTCGATGTCTGACAGCATTATTCTCAAATTTGAATAGGTTAAGGAAGTGAAATAAAAATTGAAGTAAACTTTATCTCGGCACCCGACAACGGGATCGTCCAAGTTTATGCAAGCAACGATAACGTCACGTCATGTTTTGATGACGCAACGCTGCGCTATCCCGATCTCGGATACGGGATAGCAGAAACTGTCTCTTCAGTTACACCTGGAATAAACCAATTCCACCTTTGTGCATACGGCTCATGGTGGAGAAGTGTTTTTCATTGTCTGCGGTGAAGGTGAGCACGTTAATGGTTTCCAGAGATGTGCTCTGGAGAGAGCGAGTGATGTTGTCCACGTGTAAAAACTGGTTTCGGTTAAGTCTATTCCTACGTAATGCAGCGTTTGGCCCTGACTTTTTTCTATAAATATTATTTCCGGAGTGCAAGCGCCCACTTAGGGCATTATAGTTAGGCTCCGTGTATACCGAACGCGATCCGTCGTCCTGTGCGTCAAAGGCTTTGTTATTTTCCGCCGCACTGCACGCGAACAAAGGCTCTCAGAGCATAAATCGCATGCGTTGCCCTGTCGCATTCGAATTCGCGTTCGGTATACACGTAGCCTTACTCATCAAACAATACTGGCGGAAACCGGCGACCCCAAAGAAAACCTATGATGTTGAGAAGAGATCGCCCTTTCTACCACATGAAGCCACTTACACGACCGGGGATGGAACCCGTGACCTCAATGGTGGCAGACGCCATGTTTCCACTGCGCCCCCCCCCCCCGACACCCCTGACTTTTGTTGACTGTCATAAGCATATGCTGGACGTACAAGCACCAGGTTGTACTGTGTGCAGTGCCTGCATGCACTGGTGAAATACAGGCCTAGCTAGCGTATCCGACAGTGACCATGCATGGAATGGAGTGGAGGCATAGTCCTATAAAATATGGCTATGTGTACCACCACCCGTCCACGGCATACGGTCATAAATAGGGTCAAGTAGAGCACAGCGGACCCTGCAGAACAGAGCGGAGCAAGCCATGGGAAGTAACACATCTCTATAGATGAGATCAAACTTTCTAATTAGGTCATTGCCATGGATAATTCGCGCATGCCTAGTTTGCCGTTTTCCAATTTTCAAGCCGGAAGTCAATTTTTAATGGCGTTCAACGAAGGATTGCCGGTGGGTCGCACATTTTGCCGTTTTCTTTAGGGTTTTTGCCCAGCTTTGTGTTTGTACCTCTGGCAGTCCTCGAGGTGAACACCTGGCGGTCCTGAAAATCGCCACCAACGTGAAAATCGGGTGCGATATACAGGAAAACTCGCCCAGTTTTGGTCTCCGAATGGACACCAAAATGGCGATGCACGTGGCCGTAGATCGCGATTTCACGCCATTCTTCGCTCGACCTCTCGCACTCTTTGGAAAACCAGCGGGGAAACCAGTGATTTTTTATGTTCCTCAACTAGTACCAGACCCGTTCACACTGTAATTAAGGGCTCCCCTGCCGAAATATCGAACAGAACCAACAAAAATGCTGCCGATTGCCGGAATCCTTCGTTGAAACCAATGTAAACACACCTGACCAAGAAAACGGCAACTGCGCATGTGCCGGTTGCTAAGAAATCGCCATGACGTCTTAGACATGACCTAGTTTGATCTCATCTATACATTGCCGCTTATTCCTTGTAGCTACACACGTAGGCCTACACTCTGTGCACTTCCCATGGCTTTGTCGGCTACACTCTATTTGAGTCGTGCACACAATGGAAATCATATTGTACAATCATAACAATGCGGCTTATACCGTCATTCGATGACCAGGGATTGTAAAGTCATTCCGAAAGGAGGACGGCTTATTACCGTAGCAAAAAGAGGTAATTTCCGTGGTTAGTCGACGGCATTCACACAGTGTCACATTGCCTGCTTGCCTGCCTTCTGCCGAGCGAATTGTGCAATCTTGACAGACAACCGAGCTGTCATGACGTCATCTGTTAATAACCTGTGACACCGAAGGGTATTCGGCAACGTCCGGCATTTTCCGTGAGTTTGAAATCGACCAGAAATCGCTCCAAAGTTCACTTTCCCGGCAAATGTTTCGACTGAGAAGGGGTCATTTTGTGTATCGAAATGTAATGAAAGGTTAGGTGGAGTTTCACACTGACAACTTCCACGGTTGTCCTGATTTCCTTGGACGTCTACAGATTTAGTAGTATAGATGTGACCACTTCTTATGTAAGCCTCGCCAAACGACACGGCATTATTACTGATATTGACAACAAAATGGTCGCTCTGGTCGACGGAGGCTCTAACAGGTGTGACCATTCAATAACAGTTTGTTCACCGTCTCTGATAGTTCAACATTCAGTTCGTTGAGGAAGGATAAGCCACGGCCGGGACAGAATTGGCCTGCTCTAGGGGGCTTACTGGAATTTGCGCAAAATCAAAATGCGCAATGGAAAAATGCGCAAAGGGGATAATATCATTATTCAAAAACACACTATTAAAAGAATAGGCTTCCGTTCGAATCTCGCCAATCACTGTACCTGTGCTCATCGAACTTCAGCCAAATGTCGACAATGTATCCACTGTAATATGCTCATGGGCTGCTAATCGGGGAAGTAATTCAACAATTCAACGAGAGAGAGACGTGCCGAAACTCGTTTATTCAGACGGCCATGATGGAATTGACAAGGCGCGAATGGCATATGTATAATGACACGCGTTACATTGATTACAAAGACTAGATATAGACGGCAGCACCTGATGGATTGTCTTGACTAATTACACTAGAATCACTACACCTTCCTTCCTCCAAAGAAAAAGAAAAGTTACTAGGCACTAAAAAATGATACTACTACTAAAATTATAAAATGAGGTAAAATGAAATATCAACTCTGTCAATCTGCTGGTGACCTATAAGCCTGTTACAAGTCTTGTAATGGTAATCTCGCTGTCATCCATACCACTAGACTAACCACAGTCCTCAATTAGTCTGACAGGAGCTCTCACCATTCTACCAGACCTGGTGGCATACAGATCATCAGGACCACCTGTCTTAGTAGTATGTGCTAACAGAGGTACTGGATTCTCAACAACCTGATTATCACAACCAGAGGTGCTAACCGGAGGGACACTCTGACCGTATCCGTCCTGGCTTGTGGATGTCTCATTGGTAGCATTAACCGAATCAGGCAACTGTGCCAATCCTGATGGCGTTATTTCTTCTTGGGCTTGTGGTACACAACTTTCAGCCGTGGAGAGCAAATCACTCCGATTCCTTCTATACAGTATACCGGATTCTGTCCTCACCAAGTAGGACCTTGGAGCTACTTTTCTAACAATTTCAGCCTTTACGTCCCATCTATTTGTCTTTACATCTCTCACTCTTACCACCATACCAGTTTCAAGACTGGGCAAAACCCTAGTACCCTTGTCATGATACATCTTCTGTTTCTGCTTTTCATTGTTTTTTAACCGCTTCACCTGATCATAGTTATTCACCCGGAGCGTGTCCTCAGTGATGGGCAGATTTGACCTCAATTTGCGACCCATGAGTAACTCAGCTGGAGACAAATTATCAACTATTGGAGTGGATCTGTAGGCTAAGAAGCCAAGAAGTGGGTCATCACCACTGTGAGCTGCTTTTTTCAAGATATTCTTCACGATTTGTACAGCCTTCTCAACCTGGCCATTCGATTTGGGGTAATGAGGACTGGAAGTGGTATGTCTAAAATCCCAATCTTTGGCAAACTGCCTGAACTGCTGAGAGTCAAAACATGGCCCATTATCAGAGAACACCTCTTGTGGAGCCCCATGTCTGGAAAACAGGTTTTTTAACCCACATACAACAGAACTACTTGTCTGACTATTGAGCTTGACAACCTCTGGGTAGCAGGAATAACAATCCACTGCTATGAGATATTCATTCTTTTCACAAGTACACAAATCTGCTGCAACTTTTTGCCAGGGCCCTCCCGGAACTTCATGCAAAATGAGTGGCTCAGCAGGTTGTCTGTCCCTGAAAGCCAGGCAAGCATCACAAAGTTTAACCTTGTTTTCAATCTCTGTACCAATCTGTGGCCAAAAGACTGAATCTCTGGCTCTTCTCTTACATTTTTCTATGCCCATATGGCCTGTATGTATCCTGCCTAGTATACACTTCCTGAGACTCTGTGGAACAACCACGCGATTACCCTTCATTATGACACTGTTGACCACTGAGAGCTCATCCCTATAATTCCAATATGGAAGCAGTGCACTCGGACATTCAGCTCTATCATTAGGCTAACCATTCAAGATCACTCTTCTGAGCTCACACAACTGCTCATCTTTATCAGTTTCAGCCCTGATTTCTTCAAATTTTTGATCAAACACTGGCACATTTTGCATCACACAATCTACATGTGCATCTACCTGTGTTTCTAATTCGTCATCACCTGTCTCATTCACATAATTTCTAGACAATGCATCAGCTGTGAACATCAGTTTTCCCGGTTTGAAGGACAGCTCAAAATCATACTTTTGCAGGCGCAGTCTTAATCTCTGTAGACACGCGGGGCAATCATTCAACGACTTCTTAAATATGGCAATAAGGGGCTTGTGGTCAGTTTCAGCTTCAAATCTGCGCCCATATAGATATTGGTGAAACCTTTCACACCCAAAAGCAATGCCAAGGGCCTCTTTTTCTATCTGCGCATAGCGCTCCTCACATTCTGTCATGGCCCTCGAGGCATAGGCAACCGGCAACCACTTGTCACTGTGTTGAGACTCGCACTGCAGTAGGACAGCTCCCAGGCCCTTTTGCGATGCATCAGTTGACAATTTGATCGGTTTCTTGATGTCATAGTACTGAAGTACTGGCGTGCTAGTAATTACAGCTTTCAGGTCAGACCATGACTTTTCATGTTCATGGTCCCAACTCCACTGAGTTTTCTTATCCAGAAGTGACCTCAGTGGGGCTGATTTGGCAGAGAGATCAGGAATAAATCTGGCAAGGTAATTGATCATGCCTAGGAAGCTTTGAACCTCAGTGCGACTCTCAGGGCGTGCAAGCTTCGTTATTGCCTCAACTTTTCCAACATCTGGTTTCAAACCTTGATCAGTGTAAGTATCACCAATATATGTGATCTCACTAACACCAAGGAGACACTTCTCCAAACTGAATTTCAGACCATTTTTCGTGCAATTTCAAACACTAAGCGCAAACGGTCATCATGTTCTTCCTTCGTGTCACCATGAACAACTTCGACTCCTTGTACATTTTCAAACAGTTCGTCCATTTTTCGCTGGAATATTTCACTCGCACATGAGATTCCGAACGGTAGCATTAAAAAACAGTACCTCCCGAAAGGGGAATTGAACGTACAGAGCTTTGAGCTTTCATCATCCAGCTGGAGGTGCCAGAAGCCGGAGCGGCAATCAAGCTTTGAAAAGTATCTGCTACCAGCGAACTTCGATGAGATTTCTTCACGAGTTGGCAATTTGTGATGTTCACGTTTTATCGCTCGATTCAAATTTCGCGGATCAAGGCAAATACGTAACTGGCCACTTGGCTTATGGACAATAACCAAGGAGCTTACCCACTCGGTTGGTTCGCTGACTTTCTTTATAACGTTCAGCGACTCCATTCGATCAAGTTCTTCTTTGAGCTTGTCGTGCAATCCGAATGGAACTCGACGACATGGTTCGACTACTGGACTTACATCGTCCCTTGTTTGGATATTCACTTTGCCTGGAAGACATCCGAGGCCATGGAAAGTGTCCTCATATTCCCTGAAGAACTGCTTATATTCGTCAGGGGTTTGTGTAACCGAATAAACCTTCTTGATCAAACCAAGCTCTTCACAGGATTTTCTACCGAGAATAGGCACAACGTCCTTTTCACACACAATGAACTGGGATCTATAGGCCATTCCGTTGCGCTGGATAGTCAGGATACACTTGCCCTTGACAGGTACATCACCTCCATCATAGGCGGTCAGCTTCACATCAGCGTTATGAATTCGAACTGGCTGCTTCAATGCGTGGCAATCCCTAGCACTTAGAATGTTGACATCACTGCCAGTGTCAAGTTTCAATGGCAGTATCGAATTGTTGACAGTGACTGGCACAATCCATGGTTTCGATCCGGACTCTTCAATGGAGTCGACAACAAAATCCATGAATGCCTGCTCAAGAGACGTTGCACCTTGCTCCTGTTCCACAGCATCAACCTTGGATGCCTTACTTTTAGATGTTCTGCACACTTTGCCGAAATGGTCTGGCTTCTTACACCTATTACATGTCTGTCCTATTGCCGGGCAACGTCGTCCTGGTGCGTGCTTTTCGTAGCCGCAACGACCACACAAGTCTGGTTTTGACCTGCTTTCGCCTGGAGTCGAGCTCTTTTGGCCATATTGACTTCCATGCTTTTTACCACCACGCTCGTTTACGGCGTGCACCTGTGCATCCTCAGTCGACAATGTCTTGAGATGCTGATTGGAGGCTTCTGCAGCCTTGCAGAGGTCGATGTACTTTGAAAGTGACAGTTCAGGTTCCCTTAAGAGCCTAGCTTTCACGGCTTTGTCCTGTACTCCCTCGACTATACGGTCCTGGAGAATTCCATCTTTTAAGTCCCCAAATTCACAGTTTTTTATAAGAATACGAAGATCAGTGACAAACTGGTCGATACTCTCGCCTTGTTTCTGCGATCGAGAATAGAATGCATGTCTTTCCAGTGTCAAATTCTTCTTTGGAGTGCAGTATGCCTCAAACTTTTCCATCAAAAACTCCAAGTCGTTACACATACCTGTACCGTTCTTCTTATCATCAGGAATATCAAACGTATTGTATATCTCCTGCGCCGTCTCACCAGCACAGTGCAAAAGTGTGGCGCACTGTACATCCTCTCCTTTCTCAATGCGGCCAGTCGCCATCAAGAAATACTGCAACTGCTGCTGCCAGCGGCGCCAATTTTCCTTTGTGTTGCCATCGAACGATAGTTCCTTAGGTGGGGTTAATCCGTCCATGATTTGCTACGATCGTTAGTTTCACTTCTGACACCATGTAATATGCTCGTGGGCTGCTAATCGGGGAAGTAATTCAACAATTCAACGAGAGAGAGACGTGCCGAAACTCGTTTATTCAGACGGCCATGATGGAATTGACAAGGCGCGAATGGCATACGTATAATGACACGCGTTACATTGATTACAAAGACTAGATATAGACGGCAGCACCTGATGGATTGTCTTGACTAATTACACTAGAATCACTACATCCACAACTGACACCTCTGTATATGAACTAAAATTGGATGTCTCAGCTGTGATACTTATTTCGAAATTTGAGCGTTATTCTTGAGAAAAGAACACTGCTAAGATCAGAGGTAGAGAAACGGCTAGTCTGCGAGCAGGTTCGATTCCTGTGCAGATGACCAAAAGAATTTTGGAAAATGAACTCAATCTAAGCCAAAGTTCGTGGTCGCAAGTGTGTGCAGACTGTGTGTACATGCTGAGAAGAAGTACGTTCATAAAGGAATACTTCGATTTGTCCTAAATCCGTCACGCGTGATTGAGCATGGTACGCAGAAGTGATTCGACTGACTGTAAAAAAATGGGGGATAAACAAAATTCTGAGGGGCCTGACCACTGTGCCTCACCTCAGTTGACCCAACATGACGCGCCTAGAAGACTACGGGGGAGCTACGCCGGAGGACGAGAAACTAACGCCGCAACATAAAACCAAAAGAGTTGATGATATCGCCGAGAATTAATATCCATTGGTAAACGATGCCCTTCTTGCATATCTCGTGTACGCGTTACATGCCGGCACTGCTGAAAATGCAAAAAAGCTGTGCTGGGATTTTTTACGGCGGAGCAGATCATCAGTTCTAAGAGCCTGCTGTGGCAGAACGGGTGTGTCAAAACACTGGGCCAGAAGAGCATGAGAAAAACCACCAAGGTGCGGACAGAGGCAGAGGCTAATCTAACCGACATTATATACAAGGAATTCAGAAACTCGATCAGGCGGAAGAAAATGAAAAATATCGTTCTTAGCGCGCTTGATCTTGGAAAAATCCTATGTTCTTTGCCGGAAGAACAAAATTGGATATCGAATGTAGTTAGATTGGCCAAGCTCGAGTCAAAAATGAGTACAACCCTGCCGGCGTTGATGGGTCACGTGGTTTGTCATCGCATGGAAGTCTGTAAAATAATTCCAAGGACAAACACTGTTATGACGATGTAGGCCTACAAACCATTCACCAAGAATTTCCTGGAAACGCAAACCCAACACCGCAGCAAAAACATCAGGCCTAACTCCGACCAACTGACCCAGATACGCCCCTTCACCATAGTCATAAACATCCTATGCATGTTCCGCTGTAGGTATGTCGCAATCTTTTAAAATAACCATACAAATCCAAAGATGTCAAACCCAATCGGTATAAAATGCAATTTAATTCGGAAGGAATAACGGAATTTGGCAAACAGAAATCACATTCACATGCATATATTCGTCAACGACCCAGAGGGAAATGGTAAGAAAACGGATGGTTTTCTTTTTCGGGGATTCCCCACTGCTGTAGTGCAATCAAGGATTGATACAGACAGCATACGAGCATGGAATTAACCGATTTGTGACCCTCCAGCACAAAACCGTACGGAAGTCGCTCTCAGGTTGGCAGGTTGAGACCAAGGCCTGGTTGCATCAGCTATGCTCAAAGTTAAGTTTGAGGTTGACCTCAACTAAGTAATATGACTTGCCATTACAATTTGCGGTTGAGAACGACTTCGAGGTTCGCTTGAGAACAAAGTCATTTCTTCCTCGTCTGGTGTCATCTTAGTTTATTCCGGCTCACCTTCTGAGCGACATCCGACTGGTTTCGTAGTGGAGGGTCACATTTACAAGGAAAGTACAAGCTGTATCGGACCAAGCACCTTACCCGGTAAGCATTGACACATCAGGGCCGACCGAATCGAAACTCCGATAGCACTAACATGGCCTAACAGAGAAACTCTGTAATGGTAAAAGGCATTGCATACCTCTCTGATAGGCACTGTTAGTGCTATCGGAGTTTCGATTCGGTCGGCCCAGGTTTATATTGCCGCAGCAACGACGGAATCGACACAAAGGTGCACAGCGTTGAGTACTCGCCGAGGCAAGGTGCCCACTCAGTACACGATCAGATACCCGCTGCATGGCCACGAAAAACCCCAATCTTCGTGCAAAAAAAGTAACAAACATCGCTAATTCACAATAAACAGCACTTCATACACTCATACTCACGCAGACACTACAAAATGAATAAAAGAATCGACAGGGTAAATATGGATAGCAATGGTTGCCAAATGAAGATGTAATTCCAGACGGCGACGAAAACAGGTATGAAAATAGTGGCTCACTATGGCAAACCACGTGACCCAAAAATGGAAGAGACAGCAGTAAAAAACGCGTTGGATATCCATGAGTTAGAAACGAAAGACAGAAGTTCCGAGGAAACTAATGTTAAGACCTCAGGAGAGGAGATTCCCTTGGAGGCAACAACTAACTTCATGGGCTGATTACCAAGTCGAGGAATGGGATGATAAGGCATGGAACTTACAGTCGTGGTCAGAAGTTTACATACACTTTGGTAAAAAATATTCAACTCAAATTTTCAAAAGGTTTTATTGTTCTTACAAATACTTTTTTCATGGGGAATTATACTTAAGATGTCTACCTTATTTTCTTGCTTCATTCATTGATTACTGTTTCTTTATTTCAGAATTATGTAACATACTTCGTTATTTCCCAGAAATACAGTGGCTCAAAAGTTTACATACACTATACATTAGTACTTGTAGCATTGCCTTTTACTGTCAGAACCTGACTAGGACATCTAGAATAACCATCTACAAGTGTCTCCCAATACTCTTGGGGAATTTGGGCCCATTCCTCTTGACAGTAGTTATGTAACTCGGTCAAATATGTTGGTTTCTTGCTCTGACCCGTCTGTTGAGCTCATCTAAAAAGTTTTCAATTAGATTTCAATCCGGACTTCACGAAAATCACTCTAAAACCTTCCCCCTGTTGTCTTCAAACCATTTGTTGACTACTTTTGCTCTGTGCTTAGGATTGTTGTCTGATTGAATGTTCCAATCGCGCCCTAGCTTCAACGATTTGGCAGAGGCCTTGACGTTGTCATCAAGAATCTTCAAGTAATCCTTTTTCTTCATGATCCCATTGACCTTCTGGAGTCTTCCCGTGCCGGATGCAGCAAATCAGCCCCAAAGCATAATGCTGCCACCACCATGCTTGACAGTCGAGATGGTGTTCTTCGGGTTGAAGGCCTCGCCCTGTTCACTCCAGACGTACTTCTGGTCATTACAACCAAAATGCTCCATTTTCATTTTGTCAGACCGCAGAACCTTCCTCCAAAATGCTGATTCTTTGTATTGATGCTCCTTTCCAAACTTCTCCCTTGATTTTTTGTGCCGATCTTTGAGCAGTGGCTTCTTCCTTGCGCGTTACCACTTCAGTCCATGTCGATGCAGAACAAGCTTCACGGTAGATCCTGACACAATCAATCCTGCATCTTGGAGATCCTTGCAGAGGTGCTTTTTTGGGTGACCTGTGGTTGATTTTCACATTTGCACCAGTGTCTGTTCGTTTTTTGGGGGTCAGTTTCCCGTTTCTTTCGCTCCTTGGCTTGGTCAAAGTGGTCCGGAGGTCCTTGTACTTCCTGACGATGGTCTGAATGGAAGCCCTGGGTTCCCTAAACTGGCTAGCAATGTTGCCTAATGAGGACCCTATCTTGTGAAGATCAACCCACACGCTTTCTGAGGTCTTGGCTGTACTATTTGGATTTTCCCACCTTGTCCTAATAGTTCTGACTGTAGGAAAGGGCGAGACACTATAGAAATGCTGTCTCATGAACCCACTATGGGATGTCCTGGGTTATTACATGACTGATGTGGTGACCAATGATCAGTAAAATGACTGTGAGGTACCAGTCATCAATTTTTCGAAGATTCGAGGTTGTGTTTTTAGAGTTTTGACTTGGTGTATGTAAACTTTTGAGCCACTGTATTTCTGAGATCGAACAAACTATGTTACATAATTCTGAAGTAAAGAAACTGTAATCAATGAATGATGCAAGAAAATAAAGTAGACATCTTAAGTATAATTCCCCATGAAAAAAGTATTTGTAAGAACAATAAAACCTTTTGAAAATTTGAGTTGAATATTTTTTACCAAAGTGTATGTAAACTTCTGACCACGACTGTACCTACTGAAGAGGACAAGAGGCGTTGAAGTTTAAAAGCATTTATGAGCCTGCATCCCCAATGCCTGGCACCCGCGAGGGCCGTGGCAGTGGTCGTGGCTCTATGTGTTTGGGCTTGAGGACTGTAAACTTCGCAAAAAAACTGGGGGCCGTATTCAAAAAGGGTGATCATCGCGCGATTAAGGGTGTTTAGCCTAATCAGCGTACAAAGTCTGTATTACACATGTTAAAGGCCTAGAAAACTATTGGTGCAGCATAAGGCCCATAAGGTGGCGCCCTCCTGGCATCGTCGGGTCTATCATCTTCTGAGCCTTCGTGTGAGGTGTTTGCAGGGCGTTAGCATTTCTCTTGCTCGTCGCATGGGGGCTTTTAGTTCATCTAGTTCAGCTTTAACCTAGACATGTATTCCAATGACCAGCGCTTCCAAAATTGCTGGTGTAAAGGCCCGTTTCCACTAGAGCGTTTTTTCGCTCGCGGAAAAACGACGCGTTTTTGCGCGACGGATATCGCGGCGGTGGTCATTTTCTGGAGGGGTTTCCATTGGGGCGTTTCATACACCATACACCATTCACCGAATACAGCTCGGAATGTACAGAAGTACGCCGCGGAATACGCTTTGAATGCTATTTGAGCAATCGGATTTTGTCCGCCGGCGGTCTCCGTTGCGCAATATTCGATCGTTTTCACCGTCCCGCTCAAGTGGAAAGGGATAAATGGATATCCATTACAGCATTCTCAGCGGATTTCCGCTCGCAAAAACGCGGCGTCATGCCCCGCGCAAAAACGCTCTAGTGGAAACGGGCCTTTACAGTTGTAGATGTTGCCATCGGTTCAGTCTGTTGAATTATTGGGTCATATGAATAAAGACAAGTAAGTGCTTTTACTTGAATTTTGCAATACAAATGCACTAGGCAATGCTGCACAAGTATAAAGTAAAATCATTTGCTAGTTTTTATTCATATGACCTAATGTCTGTAGCATTAGGTTCCGGTATAGCATTCACTTCTCTAGACACATGAAAGTGCCCCGGTGTCAATTCACGAAGGTCACTTGGGTCTGAAGACAGGGACACAGGGGTCTCGAATTCAAACACGCTTCAATTTGACAGAGGACAGTTGACAGTTCTTTAAATGTCAATGGCACACCGCCAACTATCCTGTTCAAATGATAACGCACACTTTTGATCCCTGCCTCCCATAACCAACCAAAATGGCTCGCTCTTGGAGGTGAAAAGTGCCATACAATATTATCTTCCGCAAGGCACTTGGCCATGATCTCATTATGTTTTCGAGATTCAAATAATCTTTTCATCTCCTTCAACTCACGGCTGGCACCAAGTTGGTACCACTATCACTGTAGACTTCTGTCGGTTTACCACGCCTTGCAACAAACGGTAACATCTCAATAGTCCAAAGGTTTACTAGTCCGAAGGTCCACTGGTCCGAAGGTGCAGTAGTCCGAAGGTTCAGTAGTCCGAAGGTCTAGTAGTCTGAAGGTTCAGTAGTCCGAAGGTCCACTAGTCCGAAGGTTAACTTCTATCAAATCGTTTGGATGAAGGACGTCCACAGCCGACTGTAATTTACCCTCGTAGTTGAAGTCGGAGTCGGAAAGCATCTTAACCTATAGATTAACGAAGTGGAATACCAATGTGGAAACGAATCTGACTTTGACTGTCTGAAGACTCAAGATATCTGGGTAAAAAGAGTTGATTTTTTCACGGTTTCTTAATGGAGATGAGCCACCAATCTGACCTAGATTATTTTCACGTAACGTGAAATGTTTTAGCGCCAAAGTGAAACCCACTCCCAACTAATCACAAGCCTCGATCGCAAACAATGACGTCGACACCATCGTCGTAGCGTATAGATCGAACGTCTGCGCCAAATAATATAGGTCAATAGCTGGTCCAACTGCTTTAACCGTCCATTTCATGATAAAATCATAGGGATGTCAGAAAGATATTGCCAGCATGGTTTAAAAAACATCTCCGACACTACGCAAAGTGGATGTCCATAGTTACGCAAGGAACTAGGCGCTGATGTATTAATAATGATCCACCTACTTTCCCAATTAATTCTAACCCATCCAGTCGCCCTATCCCATCCTAATCCACTAGCTCACAACACATCCGCTGCCGAACCCCTCCAATGGACTAGTCAACCTTCGGACTATTGAACCTTCGAATTCGTGGACCTTTGGACTACTGAACCTTCGAACTTGTGGACCTTCGGGCTAGTGAAGCTTCGGACCAGTGAACCTTAATTTTCGGACTACTGACATGACTGAACCTTCGGACTACTGAACCTTCGGACTAGTGGACCTTCTAACTAATGAACCTTCGGACTAGTGAACCCTTCTCGCGAAAAACCTACGAAAAGCTACCAAGAAGGCATCGGTGGAGAGAGAGCTAACCACTTCTAAGTGGATCGTTTTTACTACGAAACAGATGAAGAGAGCTGCCCAGCACTTTTCACTAGAGCGACGCCCTTTTGGTTTAATCAGAAGTGGTCCAGCATAGTCTACACCAGTAGTCTCAAACCGTTTTGTGGGCGTGATCCGATCACTAGGGAGCGACCCCATCATCTGGCTGATCGCATCAGCGCGCTGTCGCCGACACACAACACATTTGTTCACAAAGTTCCTGACCAGATTCCACCCTCCAATAATCCAGTATTGTTGTAAGGACGGCGAGCAACAACTGTGGCCCTGCATGAAAGTTCCGCTTATGCTCAGCATCAAGAATCATAGTGGTTATTGTGTGTTTGCGGGGTAGTAAGATCGGATACATTTTATCAAACGAGAATATATTGTGATGACTGTCCTTGTTGTATTGTCATGTACGAACTGTACAGTGAGACTGGTCACGTGTACATGTATGTCAGTGTGTTGGAAGCTGGACAGAGAGACCAGAGACCGGAAGATGATGAATAAACCTCATGATTACTGTGACTGTTAATAATCGCTTTCATCTTCGCTTATATCACCATCACGACGCAACATATATGGCGACGAGGATGGTAAAGATCTTCGGGAGGAAAGAAAGACAAATATTTCCCCCCAAAAAATGAACTTGAACTGATATATGAACATTGAAAGGCGAGGTCTCCGGCCTGCATTCCTGCGTGCACCGATCCATGCAAATGCACGGGCGAATGTACAGCACCCACGTGTGCAGTGAATGAACTTTTCCCGCCTGTCTGTCTGTGGTTGAATACGCTAGGCCTACGTTACACCCGGCTCTGTACGGAACTTGCACACGAACTTTTCGTACATTGAAGCCAGTAGGAACTTGACACTATGGCGGATGTCGTAGCCCAGCTGACCCCACCATGCCCACCAGGAAATCTGAATCTTGCCAGTTCAGACACGGCTGCGGAATGGAAACTTTGGTATGATTCATACCAAATTATGAAATCGCTAGTGGACTAGATAAAAAGGGTGACCCCATACGTCGGGCCACTCTTCTGCATTGCTTAGGTGGAGCCGTACAATGAATTTTTAGTAACCTTCCTGGAGAAAAAGACACGTTTGAAAAGACTGTCGATATCCTAAAGAAACATTTCGAACCAAAGAAAAATGTCGTGGGAGAACGTTACAAATTTAGACAAAGGAGCCAGAAAGACGATGAGTCTATCGACCAATATACAATGGCACTGAGAGAATTGTCGAGATCGTGTAATTTCGGTGAGTTGGAGAGCGAGATGATCAGGGACCAAATAGTTGAGATATGTAAATCAGCTTCTCTTCGCGAAAAGCTTCCGACTCAGGATGATCTGACTTTAGAAAAGGCTCTAAAGTTTGCCCGCAACTTCGAAGCTGCTAAAAACGACATGAAGGCTATGGGAGTATAAGGAAAGTGAAAGGATCTGGATAGAGGAGGAAGATTAGCCGCCAAAACTAGGCTAAAATACACTAAAATATCCCTATTTCCGGGCTTTTTCAACAAACTATACCTACCTAAACTTGCAAACTAATAAAACATCCTCTATCCAGATCCTTTCACTTTCCTTATACTATAAATTTCTTGAAATCACCTGTTTTTCAATCCTGAAAGTCCCGTTGCTTATACGAATATTGCGAAAATTTGGATGAAAGTACACACAGTTAAATCCATGCATTAAATTCTCAGCTATACAAAGAACTCAGGAATGCGGAACGTTGTTTGCTAGATATGAATGGGGTGCGTTTATGAAAGAAGTTATTTAGGTCAGTTTTAGTGAATGGAAAAGTAGAGAGGTTTGAAAAATAGTTTTCCGAAGAGGTACCGGTAAGTTCTTCTTAAAGAATCTGAAATAGGACTCTCTCCCAAGAGGACTCTATCCTTCTGTGAGACAAAATTTCCCCCATCTTTCTCTTCCGCAAAACCCTCCGGAAGGTTTCGCGAAATCATTTTTCTTACCTATCTAAGGTTTCGACTTCCTTATATAGTGCATCAAAATCACTCTTGAAAATTTTCATGGTTTGACCTACACTGCTACCGCAGTCTAAACCCCCTNGGAACTCCATCCTTGATTGATAAAACACTTCGTTTGAATTCAAAGCCTCAACCACCAGATAGACGCAGAACTGACACAAAGGAATGTTTCCGTTGCGGGGGAACAGACCACAAGCCCGAAGGTTGTGGTGCCTTGAAAGCCGAGTGTTCATATTGTGGAATAACTGGACACTATGCCCGAAAATGTCGAAAAAAGCAAAAAGATAAGAAGGATGGCAGTACTCAGCATCAGGACCAAGCCCATCATCAGAAACCGCGTCCACGTAAGAAAAACAGACAGAAAATACGTAACATAGACTACTCCGACAGGACGGAAGCAACGCATGACTCTGAATCGGATTCTGAATCCAATTCTGAGTTCGTGTGGAGTGTCAAATCTGCTGCTAATTCGAAATGCACTCAGACGATACTGATAAACGGCCAACGTTTATGAATGGTAATGGACACTGGTTCGGAACGAAACATCATTGGTTCTCAAACTTACTGCAGCTTGTTCCGCAGGTACGACCTGGAACCTACGGACAAGAAGTTTCAAGCATACGGTGGAGCAGAACTGAAATGTTTAGGTTACCTTGTTGTAATCTTTACGTGGAATGGCAACGTGATGAAGGAACGACTCTATGTCCTTGAAGGTAGACTGGAACCTCTTCTTGGTAGCAAAACGATATTTGGCCTGAACATTTTCAAAGAAAATGTGCGCAAAGTCGATTGTGCAGAACCCTACGCTAAACTCTTGGAAGAATTCAGTGATGTGTTCGAAGGACTTGGACACATACAAGGGTACACACACGAAGTCACTGTGGACCCGAGTGTTGAGCCGATAGCCCAGCGCTTACGTCGACAACCCTACGCAATGAACGATCTTATTGACAAAGAAATCTACAAAATGGAGAAAATGGGGATAATCGAGAAGTGTGAACAAGGATCCCCATGGGTTTCAAATTTGATTGCAGTCCCAAAGAAAAACAATGAGATACGTATATGCTGTGACATGAGAGAGCCTAATAAGGCTGTGATCCGTGAACCGTACCCCTCCCCTAGTGTTGATGACATCATAGCGAAGGTCCAGGGGGCAAAGGTTTTTGCCAAAGTTAGACGTAAAGAAAGCCTTTTGGCAAATCGAACTTCATCCTGACTCTAGGAACCTGACTACTTTCATCACGAGGAAAGGAACTTACCGTTACACCCGCGTTCCATTTGGTATGGCAAGTTCAAGTGACGCATTCCAAAAAGTGATCGAAGAAATCTTTGGTGACATTGACGGTGTATAGTCATGGAGGTCGATGACATGCTTCTGTATGGGGATGATGATCCCGATCTCTTGAGAATCTTGCGTGAAATTTTCACACGTGCTCGCAAACATGGTGTTGTTTTTAACTTTTCAAAGGTCGAACTTGGTTTGCGAAGCATTGATATCGTTGGGCATTATTTCTCAGAAAATGGTGTCCAACCATCAAGGTCAAAGATTGAGGCTATACAAAAAGCCCCAACTCCCAAGGATATCAGTGAACTTAGATCATTCTTGGGCACAGTAGGATATGTTCAGAAGTTCATTCCAGATTACTGGAGAATTTTGTGAGCCATTGCGTAGACTCCTCAGAAAAGACACCAAATGGTGCTGGGGAGATGAACAAAATAGTGCGTTTGTAGAGTTGAAGCGCATTATTAGTCAACAACCCTGCCTGGCCTCCTACAAGATAGGCGCACCAACGGTTTCAATTACTGATGCCAGCCCTTTTGGCTTAGGTGCGGTACTTTTGCAGGAACAGGCAGACAAGGAAATGAAACCAGTCACTTATGCGAGTCGGTCTTTAAGTGACACTGAACAGCGGTACTCCCAACTTGAAAAGGAGGCTCTTGGATGTGTTTGGGCGGTAGAGCATTTTTGGAATTATGTTTGGGGCACAAAACTCCGTTTGAAAACTGACCACAAACCGTTAATCTATATGTTCAACCCCAAAGTGTCAACAATCGTACCACCTCGCATTCAGCGTCTTCTGTGGCGACTACAAGCCTATGAATATTCGATTGAACATATTGAAGGTCTAAAGAATATTACTGATTGTCTGTCAAGAATGCCTATTCCCGCAAAACCAGGTGACAAAACCAGAAATGCATTTGTCGATGACCACATCAGGAACATTGTCGAAATCAGTGTTGGTTCTCTAAAAGCTGTATCCTTAGATGAGTTGAAAAGTGAGTCCATGAAAGATCCCGTGATCAGACCGATTCATGAATATATCTGTACAGAATGGCCAAAGGTACACTCATGGCCAAAAGTAAATGGACAGCAGTTTATCTTGAATATCTTCAAATCAACGGGGTGGAGAAAATTGGTCCCGACACATGTAGTAGTGAATTTTCCAGGCTATATAAAGGTATCAACGTCGAAAAATTCTGGTGAACGCTGCATTTGACAGAAGGGATTTTGTGAAGGCATGTTTTTTGCTACTTTCTTATTTGCACGATTTCATCGAAAATTTTTATATCACTGTGTGTTCTACTCATCGAGGCCTTTCATAATATATCATGTTATTTCAACTATTCTGTGTAGAAATGTGTTTTTGGGGCACTTTTATCAAACTTATGTTGCCTATGCTTGCAACATCTTTGACAGAGCCCCTTGAAACCAATGGTCATGCTGGTAGATAAATATCAATGGCCATTGAATAGTTTGTGGGATTGACAGGGTGTCAACAGGCTGTGCACTGGTCAACTAGCAGGAATCCAATGAATTGACGCAGCCTATTATGGAAATTGACCCTGCATGACAAACACGACCTTCATGCAAGACTGGGTTTCTTTACTCATTGTGAAAGAGAAATGACAACACTCAGCTTTCATTCACCACCACATCTGCACAATAGTGCAGAGGCCTGTGTCAAAGGTGCTGCACGCGTGGCCAAAAATATTTTGATAAAAGTGCCTCAAAATCACATTTCTACACAGAATAGTTCATATTTTAGGATATATTATGAAAGGCCTCGATGAGTAGAACACAGTGATATAAAAATTTTGAATGAAATCATGCAAATAAAAAAGTAGCAAAAAACATACCTTTACAAAATTCCTTCTGTCAAATGCAGTTTTCAGCGGAATTTTTCGACATTGATACCATTAGATAGCCAGGAAAATTTGCTACTATATATGTCGCCACCAATTTTCTCCACCCCATTTGTTTGAAGATATTCAACATAAACTGCTGTCCATTTACTTTTGGCCATGAGTGTACTTGGACCTGATGTTCAACCATTCTACAAATAGACATGAATTGTAAACCCTGGATTCTTTGGTCTTGAGAGGGCAGCGTATAATCGTTCCAGCATCTATGAGAGGTAGAATATTGAACATAGCCCATGAGGCACACCCTGGTGTTGTCAGGACGAAGGTCTTTCTTAGGTTGAGATTTTTCTGGCCCGGTTTGGATTCGGAAGTTGAGCAATTGGTGGCAAATTGCCATGAGTGTACCGTAAACCAGCCTTTGGTTCATGACACCCCACTACAACCCGTGTCACTACCAAACCAACCATGGGAAAAACTAGCCGTGGATATTTTCGGACCAATAAAAGGGGAATACTTGTTAACCCTCATGGACTACCATTCGTCATGGCCCGAAGCCCTGGTTTTACCTGATACCACTGCCTAGACCATTATTGTTAAATTGGCTGATATTTTTGTACGATTTGGGTTTCCCAAGACAGTAGTGACGGATAATGGTCAACAGTTTGTGTGTGAGAAGACGGAATCATTCTTTGAATCATGTGGAATCAACCATATCAAATCTAGTCCGTATTATCCTAGGAGCAACGGAAAAATTGAGAGGTTCCACAGGTATTTAAAGAAATCCCTGAAATGTGCTGTCAGAGCTGGTAAATATTGGCCATTCGAGTTGTCCAAAATTCTCATGTCTTACAGGTCTACTCCTTGTAGATCTTCAGGTGTTTCTCCTGCCGTATTGCTCTTCGGACATGAAATTAGGACAAAATTGCCTATTTTGGAGAGTGAAAGTGAGAGTTTGGAGAATCCTACTCACAAAGAGCGAAATAAATTGTACCAGCAGAAAATGAAGGTGTATACTGATAGGAGAAGGCGTGCTGAAAACAATGATCTACGAGTTGGTGATATTGTATTTCTTGCAAATGTGTTAAAAGGTGGAAAGTTACAACCAAGGTACAGTTCAGTGAAACATGTTATCATTGGAGCTAGAGCTGAAAATACGTTTGAAGTGGTTTGTGTTGAAACAGGCAGAATGTATGTTAGGAATGCGAAGTTTTTGAGAAAAGCGCCATTGAAAGATGATTGTAAGGATGATGTAATTGGACAAGAGCGAAATGATAGTGTTGACAAGGAATGGATTAGTGGAGATAGGCCTACATGTGTGAATATTGATAAAACTGTTGTTGGACAGGATGCAAATCAAAATCTGAATGGAGTGCGAGACAAGGTGAAGGTTGAAAAGGATGTAGAAAATTCAGATCTAGGACAGAGTACTGGTGACAATGGTATTGCACCAACCCAGTCCAAGTTGAATCTAGATGCATGTACTGGTAATAGTGGTTTAACTACAACGAGATCTGGAAGGCTCGTGGTTGTATGGTTGTGATTTTCATAGTATGGAAGACATAGCTTTATCACAGTATAGCTCTGGACATTGTGAAATTGGATAGAGTGGTGGAAGCATCCGAAGATCTGTATGGCGCAGGTCAATGTTCCAGTGGGTGAGGTCAAATGATATAGTTCACAAAGCCCCCGTAGATTTAAGGATACGCAAATCCTTTGTCAGGCTGGTAGAGTGAAAAATAGGTTGTCCCCAAAAGGACAATAGTTTGTGCACGTTCGTAAGATACGGCAGTTTCGTGAATAAGGTCCCAGGTTTAGTTAGTTATAATTATGGTTTAGTTAACCTGAACCCTGATAACCAGAGCTTGTGTTAACTACTGGTTAACTGCCAGTTAACAACTGGTTAACAGCAAGTTAACTAGCAGTTAACAGCGATTAAACTGTGGGAAATCCCCATTGGAAATCACAGAAAGTGATTCCCTAAATCCTGTGTTGTACTCTCAATAATTCAGTGGTTATCGGCCTTCGCTCGAAGCTGTCACCCTCAACCACTGAAACACTTGGTGCCAAAGTCCGTTTCCGCACACTAGATGTCACTACCAGTTGTTGACGAACGCGGTCGATCAACCAGCCAATGAGCGATCAGCCAATAAGAAAATGTTTCATGTTTTCTCCCAAGTTGCGTGAAATACTGGTCGCTGATTGGTTGACGACAGTTTGCGCCATCTAGCGTTCAGAAACATGATTAGGCCTCATCTGCGCCAGTGGTTGAGGTGGCACACCAGTAATAGAAATCCAAGCCATTTTCCTTTAAAGAGACCACAATTATATACCATCCTGTCACTCGCACCCAGACGCTCCGATGATTGTAATATTTGGGGGTTGTAAGGACCTCAGCTAGATTTTCAAACCATATTTTCGTTGTGGGTTGACCGTGATAATATCAGGCTTGGGGGGGGGGGGCGAACCCGAGGGGGTCACTGATCAGCAGAGAGAAGCAGTGAGCTGGCTGCCAGAGCCCATAGCAGTGAATCGCCCCTGCGGAGGAATCTAAGACACAACATTTCCAAAAACCCATCAATTTTTTTAACAAACACTATATTATTTCATGTTGAGCGAAAAGAGGATTTAGAAAAATATCCAAACTGAACAAATTGTGTTAAAGGGGAAATGCCGATTTTAATAGTACTACTTTTTGTAACCTTGAGAGCGTATAACTAGTATTGAGCTCGACGCCACTGGGGATGAGTGTACCTGTGTTGCTGTGTCTGCACACGGTTCTGTACAGCAGATATAAGCCATGGCTGCTCCAAGAAGACGTTTTGAATGGACTCAGGAGGCAATCATTCGTCACCTGGGGGATGTGGTCGATCAAAGAACTGCATTTTTGGATGCCAAGAAGAAAGGAAATATTCCAAGTTCTATGCGACTATCGGGGCAACATATGGGACTGATGGAAATGGTATATCAAATCTCCTACAGAATTTGGGAAAGGAATACCGAGAGATATTACGAAAACAGAACGTTTCTGGTGCAGAGACAGATGATCTTGACCCCCAAAGTATTTGTAAGCTTCGTGATTCAGCTGAGATTTTTAACCTTTATGAACGATACAACGCTTTGTACTTTCCAAAGGGTGGTTCTGTTAAGCCAGCAATAGTTATGACACCAGGAAATATCACCCAGCCTCAGTCAGCCAGGTCCAGATCATGCACCCCTAGTCTACCAGGAAATATCACCCAGGCTCAGTCAGCCAGGTCCAGATCATGCACCCTTAGTCTACCAGGAAATATCACCCAGGCTCAGTCAGCCAGGTCCAGATCATGCACCCCTAGTCCTACCCCTGTGTGTAGTTTTGTGCCAAGTGCATGTACGGCTAGTGTTTCTGATAAGCGTTCTGTGTCTCCAGGGCCACTTCCGTCCCCAGTCATCTGTCTAGATGATGATATGAACCAGTTGCCTCTACTTTGTGGCAACCAAGGCAGTAAGAGGAAGTCAGCAACCAGTTCTGCTGCGGCTGGTTCTGCTGCAGTCAGCTCTGGAGGAAAGAAACAGAGGTCAGACTCCTGATGAACTCAGTGGATTTTCAACAGAAGTAGGTTGAAATGATGGCAAAGCAGGACGAACTGCTCAACCAGCTCTGTGGTAGCGTTTCTTCACTTGGTAGTGAGATGACGATGATCAGAAATATCCTCCAGGCTCAAACTCGAGTGGAGTTTGTGCAGGATTTGGCAGTGGTTGTAGCCTCAGAGTCGCCCACAAGAACCTCAGAAGAACATCAAGGGTCTAACTATTAGTTTATCGAACTAATATGATAACTGAAATATGAAACTGTGTGGTCCACGTCGGAAAAACACTTTCAGCAAAATTTTTTTGTGGTTATGGGTGTTGACATCCACACTACCCGGTAATTACGTTTGACTCTTTAAAAAGCTTAATTTGCTGTATCCGTAATGAGTCCAAAGGGGCTTTCTTCAGTAACTCTCTTACTTGAGGACATCTGTTCCCTCCATGTTATGTTGGACTCGTAATTTGCAGTAATCCGGAAAGTTCAATGGAAATTAATTACGAAATTAGCCCCAAAGGCGTTTTTTACCAGTAATTTACAGGTGATCATCAGGTACACGTATATATATCTATAAATCTAATGTTTTGGTACCGGTACATGTAGTAATCTAAAAGAGTTGGAGAGATCTCAGGACTTTTTGGTAATTTTTCCCATGAAAGTACTGTACATCAATACGTACACTCCAGGCAAATCAGACCTTCATTAGCGCTGTAAAATGATATAAATCCAAAGAATTTTGCAGTGTTTGACACAAAATCGTCCTCCTGTTCTTTTCCGAAGTTCTCAAAGACGGCTTGATCACTGGCAGTCCTAATTGTTCAAGAAGTTTGTAAATCTATTGTGCAGTACACAAGTTGCTACGGTGCACTCTGAAACAAATATAGGAGTATACAGTACTGTGCAAATTAATTGGATAAATATGATCTTTGATTACCCGGGTCCATGTATCTCCACAACGGATGGCCCAAATTTGAAGCGGTTTTCAGAATGTGGTAGAACTAGTTAGCTATTAATCCGATAACATGTTTTCTGAAGAAGTTTTCAAAATCTCATTTCATTCCTCAGCGTATCAAATATCACAATTTTTGAAATTTTGCTATATCTCAAAAAGGATAGGCAATTTTCAAAAGTTTTTTCACTGAAAATCCTCCAGTGAGGTGTAGTTTCATCCCAACATTGAAAAAGCCGAAAAAGTGAAGGAATGAAAATGTTGAAAATCTGCCCTTTACTTTGATATTATGTATTTGATAATTCAAAGAATCAGATAAACATCAAGTTTTCAAAGTTTTAGCGGATTGATTGCCACCAGTATCCCCTACCAAATGATGAAAACTGCATCAAAATTGAGCCCTCCATTGTGGATGAAATCGAAGATAAAATTTTATCCAATTAATTCGCACAGTACTGTACTTGGCCGGATACCTGTTCTCTTTTAACTGGTTTATCCGCCATTTCAGTTCACCAGCCCCAGTGCCCCTCTCCACTATTTGCCGAAGTCTTGTACACCGATCATTGAATGCAGCTGAGCTTCATTTCCAGTAAAACTGTGAATCAATGATGGATGAATGTCCCTGTATGCCGGTGTAATGTTTTTCATTGCCCCCCGTTTGCCAATGCCTCCCAACAAAAGATTTACGGAATAAGCCGCGACCAGACAATGGGGAGGCACTGATAAACATATCTTTTAGTATCTGAGTGACCGCCACACAATAAAGCGGGTATTCGCATACGGGAGGCATTCTCAGACATTACACCTGATCCCCTAAAACTACATAACCGTCTGGCAAATCGTTCAAGAATGCAAGGAATTCACCGACCACTCAGCTGCGGTCTTGTCGTGTGTGGAACCTGACAGGCCGGTTATAACATGGCGTACACGCCCGTGTTTGTCTACTAGATACTGAACGTTTATAGCATCACAAGATTTGCCGTGACGCCCACAGAAATAGGCGTCACCGGCATGGTCAAGTCTTTGTATCCTCACAATCACTCCATCAATGTAAAGGACCACATGTCTCTCCACGCCATTAACGTCAACCAGTCTGGTGGCCAGATCAGCGAGTTCGTCCTCCCTTGGTAAAGAAATGTGCTGGGTACTTATCTTGAAGAAAAAATCGGCAACTTCATTGTTGTGAAGGATTGCTGTTGACTTGGCAATTCCTTGGTTGTAGGCAGCTTGTCTGTGGTAACCACCTCCAGCTAGGTAGGGAACAAATGTCTCCATGCGCCGGCGGGATGTGGCATAAATTGCCCTGCCCTCGTCCCTGAAGTTGTGGGATTCATCAGTGATCTCCTCCAACTGATCCTCTGTTAGCCGCAGTCTTCTGCTAACAGGTTCGGTTGAATGGGCAGGGCTTCGTTCATAATTTTCTCGGCGAAAAGCTGCCACAGCTTGCAGCATTGGAACGAACAACATGGCTGCCTTTTTTCCACAATTCACCTTAACTAAGACATTTGTCCACCCAACCCAGTTAACTATCAGTAAACAGCTAGGCGTTAAGATAACTAATGTACATTTTGTAATGTGAAGTCTGGAACTAAACTGCAAAAGCTCATGTTAACTGCCAGTTATCTGTACCATAACCATCGGAAAATAGCTGTGGTTTAGTTAACAAGCAGTAAACTACTAGTTAACTAAAATTTTTGGATGGTGGACAAATCTTGCAGTTATGGTATTGTTAACTAAACTTTAACCATAACCAAAACCGTTAACTGTAGCATTTGACCTCACCCATTGTTAGAGACAACCTTGCTGGTCCTGTCCACCACAAGGCATGCTTTATCAGTTCTCCGTGCATGATACCTCGAGAAACTACATCACTGGGATTTTCACTCCCTGGACAATGCTTCCACCGAGATGGGTCGACAAGAGATTGAACTTCACTTACTCGGTTGGCCACGAACGTTTTCCAGCGATTTGGATTTCCCTGAATCCAGTCCAGTACCACGGTTGAGTCAGACCAAGCGTACACAGTCACTTCCGGTAGCTTCGATGCAAATTGCACCTTATGTAAAAGCCTAGCAACCAGTAAGGCGCCACAAAGTTCCAATCTAGGCAGCGAGAGCGATTTCAGCGGCGCAACTCTGCTCTTGCTAGTCACTAATCTAGTCAGGATGGTTCCGTCAGACTGGGCAGTTCTCAGATATACGACTGCTGCATATCCAGGACAAGAGACATCCCCAAATCCGTGTTGATATTCACAAACAAGACCAGTCTTCACCCTGGCGAATCAATAGCCATCTTTCCGCGGGCCACACCGTGGCAGCACCATCGCCCGCTGATCACCTTCCATCTACCGGACAAAAATGGCGGCTACTACAAGTTTTGATTCTGCCCTTGGGAGAAACGATATGAATACCGAGAGTATTGAACGGTAAGTCTTCGAAAGCACCAGCGCACGCTGCTCTGGAAAACCCATTTTATCAAAGAAATCAGAGTTCCAAGGTTTATTCGCTGGTGACTCATTGTTTGAAGTGGAAACGTTGCGAGGAATGCATCCGGCTGTCATTTTGGCCGCCGAAGTTCAGGATACTTTCTTGCCTACGCTAATTATTGGCGTTTACTGGCGTGTATTTTCGTATTTTCCGGCTAGCGGTAGTACCTGGTAATAATAAACTCGCATAAGAAAGGTATATATTTGGGCTGCCTGGCCTGCAGTTGCATTTGAATCGAACATCCCATCTACCCGTGTTGCCACCTGCCGTTGGCCGAGTGTAGCAGACGACGTGGATGATGATGGATAGTGCCGAAATAGATGGCAGCACCTGCCACAGGTAGCTGGCGTCTGGGGCCATCTCAAAAACATGCTTTAACCCATTTACCCCCGTATTGCCGTACCTAGCTATAGCCGGGAGCTATAGGTCCCTGGGCTAATTGACATCTACCTTATGCATTTTCTTTCACTTCAGTGAATGCGATGATGAAGACACCACTTTGGTCCTGGAAAGTCTGGCAGATATTTCAGGCATTGAAGCTCTTCACTGCTCGGTATTATCAGTGGACGAGGAAGAACAGCAGCAGCAAGAGGAAGAGGTCGAATCCACCATAGGCCTAAAGACAAAGTCCGATTCCGAATCTTCACCAGAGCTAGCCACAGCAGCAGAGTATAAAGCTAAATCTGACATGTCTGATCTTTGTTGTTCAACCTGTGGTAAGCAGTACAAGAGAAGGGACAGTCTTTCGAGGCATATGAGATTGCATCAGGGGACAGGGCCAAAATGTGAACAATGTGGGAAGACGTTTACAGACAGATATGAGGTGAAGCGGCATGTGGAGGCTGAGCACATGGACAAAACCTATACCTGCAGCATATGTGACAAAGAATTTAAGTCCAAATCTGGAATCAGAACCCACATGGATATCCACACTGATAAATTCAGGTGAGCCTATGTGTTGTATTTCAGTTACCAGTGTTACACATCTTTATTTCTTGGTACCACCTCATGACCACTGCAACATTCCCTGCCAATGAAATTTTTGTGGAGAATCACTACCTTGTGAAAACACTCACTCTGCACAGATTTGCCCACTGTGTGTGCCCCCCCCCCCAAATTGTTTAAATGGTTGTCAGAAAAGATTTTTCTTCCATTGTTTTTCAGCTTTCGATGCACCACATGTGACAAGGGTTTCTCCTTCAAGACTGCCTATGAAGCTCATATACATCGGCATAAGGGAACCAAGCCACACCACTGTGATAATTGCGGAAAAGGTTTTACACTGCTGACATATCGAAATCGACACCAAGCTTCCTGTGGCCAAGAGCCATGGTTTACCTGTCGTACTTGTGCTAAAGTGTTCAAAACAGAACGGTACCTTAAGGAGCATGAGGAGTATCACAAGAATCCCAAGAAGCATCAGTGCCACCATTGTGGTAAAATGTATGTTTACAAGTGTTCACTGTATACTCATCTAAAAAAGTGCTACATGTACAAAAACTGAATACACTTTGTACATTGTTTTAGTGATTTGATCTCTGTGAAGATTTTTTGAGTCATGCAAGTGCTACCGGTAATTCTTTGATGTTTAGTGGATGGTGTAATCCCACCCAGCAATATATACTCTGTCACTTCAAGAATGCAGCACCTGATGGGACACTTTGCTCCACGACATGGCAGCTGTTTAACATGACGATGATGGTCATGGCGACTGGTGTGGTGCGTTGATGCCATCCTTCTTGCAGGGATTGAATTTGTCCTGTCAGTTGCTGCACCCTTGGATAGAGATAGAGACTATCTCTATTGAAGATGTTTCCATGTTGAAATCATATACGAATCTTCATGCAGTTGTGAACCTAACTACGGTCATGATAGTTGTGATATTGCATTCCATTGTGATTAACAAAATGATTACTGTTCATTTATATTACAAAATGTATGTCTTTTGGCACTCAGTCCAAGTTACTCAGTCCATTTGGACTCAGTCCATAGAATGGATACTACCACAATTACCTGTAGACAAAAATATAAAGACCCGATCGCAAGGAAAAGATCCTATCGTACAATATTACAATAGTACAATAGTATAATCTTTATTTTTTTAAATAAATGATAAAATTCAAAATCAAGTGTTAAGAATTATTGTTCAACAAGTACCTATGCTTGCATACACTATAGGTGTTCATATAAAGATGCAAAATTACAGTATGCACCATACTGACAAAATCACAACATCAGGAATTGTCATAAATATCCACCATACTGTTATACCCATTCCCCAAGAAATCAGCAGTATGCATCCAAGTGAATCAGGGGTTAGTATACAGTGTGGCCCTGGTAAGTTCTGGAAGTGCAGCAGTCTAAAAACCCCACGGGCCATCTATACTACTAAAAGAACAAACTTCCACGGAAATAAAGACAACTACCGAATATGTGACTTTCAAACCTTCACACATCTCTCAAGTACCGTCTTGGGTACAAAACCTCCCCTTCTCAATGTTAACTTTCGCCGAGAAAGTGAACTTTGAAAGCATTTTTCTCCACGATAAAATAGTAAACACACGAGCCGAAGGCCTACGGAAATTGCCGATCATTTCCGACGCTTCCCCGAAGACAATGAGACGAAAACTCCACAGGAGAGCACAACGGTGCTCACGGAAGAGGTGCCGAGGTTGTGTTGTTCATCATAACTGATCGTCATCGATTGTCATTGATCATCATCAGTTGATTGGTATCGATTCTCATCGATCAATTCTCATCGATCATCTATCATCATCAATCATCAAGGATCGTCATTCATCGATCATCGCTGATCGACTGTCATTGATTGACCATTATCCATCAATCTTCATATCGATCGATTATCATCATTGACCAATTGTCATTGATCGTCATCGATCGATCGTTATCTGTTGTCTTTGATCGTAATCGATCAGCTTCAATCATCATCGATAGTCCAACATCATAAATTGCCATCTATCGCCTTCCATCATCAATCGATCGTGATGGATCATCATCGATTGTCATCGTTCATCATCAATTGATCATCATTGATCGATTGTCATTGAACGTCATCGATTGATTGTTGTCTATTGTATTTGATCATCATTGACCATCTTCAATTAATAGTCCAACATCATCAATCACTATCTACCATCTTTGATCATCAATCAATCATCATTGATCGTGATGGATCGTCATCAACTGTCATGGGTCATCGTCGATGATCATCAATTGATCATCACCGATCGAGTGTCATCAATCGATCATCATTGTTATTCATTGATTGATCGTCTTCTATCATCTTCGATCATGACCGATTGTCATGTATCGTTTTCGATTGTCATTGATCACTTTCGATCGTCATCGATCATCTTCAATTGTCATTGATCGTTGAGTGTCATCGATCATCACCTATTGTCTTCGATCATCAATTGATCATCATCGATCGTGATGGATCATCATCAACCATCATCGACCGTCATCGATCACCATCGATCGTCATCAATTGATAATCACTGATCATCATCGGTCGATCGTCATTGATCAATCATCATCAATAAATCATCATTGATCGTGATCAACCGATTGTCCTCACTCATCATTGATCGATCGTCATTGATCAATCGTTGTCGATCGTCATTGATCATTATCAATTGTCAGTTTATCTTGATCATCATCGATCGTCATCAATTGTCATTGGTCGATCATCATCGATTGTCATCAATCACCATCAATCATCATCGATTGTCATTGATCGATCATAATTGATCATCATCGATCGTCATCAATCATAATCGATCATCATCGATTGTCAACGATCGGTCATCACTGATTGATTGTCACAAACTCGTTCCCAGAAGGCATTTCGCTCCACAATATGGCGGTCGCTAATAATGCCTCTGGAAACAAACGCCCTCTTCACTTCTGCAAGATTCTTGCAAAACCACTTTCCAGATTAAAATAAAGCGTGAAACGCATCCAATGACTTTGATAATCGTTATTATTTCATTCTATAGCCACAAACTGGGATAATATGGAGGAAAACATTAATTTGATGTTAGGAATTTTGCGCACTACTGCGCAAAGTTTCGAGCAAATGCCGTGAGCCGTCTCGGCGCTCGACCAATCAGAGGCCAGATACTCGGCACATGATCTCCGTGTTTGTAAACATTGACACGTGCTACTGTTTTGACAGCATGGATCCGATTTTGGAGAGATGTGTGAAAAGATACGATGAACAGTTGATTTTAAGACCAAAACAGCTTGAATGTTTGAACTTTCTGGCCAAAGAAAATAAGGATTGTTGAGAGGCATCCAAAACACTTGTAATTCAGCGTTTTCACTGGAGTTTCCAGTGCTGGCAGCCCAATCGTGGGCGCCGCGGAGGATCTGGAAGTAGTTCGGCCGTATGTTGGCAGAGTCAGTACAGCGTAACGTAGTGGAGCACTGACCTCTGCGAAGGAGTGTGTGATTGTCATTGATTGATCATCATCAATCAATCGTCATCAATTGATCATCGTTTGTCATCAATCGTCAATCGATTATCACCAATCACAGTGTTTCAGCCAGGATTTGAAAAAGGCAGGGCAGAGAGGCCTCCATTCTCAAAAGGGCAGGGTGCCATGATAGCCCATGCCCTGCTTTTGGTTCTCAGCCACCAAGGGCACGGCACGGTACATCAGGTCACGACGCATGTCTGACTCTAATAATCATCACACCAATGGAATTTTTCTGCTTCGGGCAATCAACATCTTGGCTACCAAGGGTTGTGACATCGCTCCGCCCTCCGACTACGCTCGCACAAACCCTTGGCATCTTTCGCAGTCATCACCTGTATTTCACTGGCTGTTCTGTTACCACCCCTCCGTTCAATACGCATTTTGGTACCATCACATTTAGTGTTTTTATTTCAAATAGATATGTCATTACAGTGTTTATTGACTGATCTCATCATTTCGGAACTGCTACTTAATCATTATTTTTAACCATTAATTGGAAGGAATCCCGTATACCAGGACATCCCCGTACGACTAATCGATGGAAGAGCTATACATGTACCGGTACTAATGAAATTCACGGCTTGGCAAGTACACGTGGGCTGACAATTAGCCCCGACTGGTACAATTCACTGGCTGCTTCCCATTTTTGTACTCACGAGTACTTTCTTTCCATCAATAAAAGTATCCAATGCCTGTCGTTGCAGCAGATTCGAACTCTGAATCCGGAAAATCAGGCTTTGAAATCGCGAATCGCTCGCTCTCATGCTGCAGCATTCGCCATGTTGTTTTCTGTTACCTCGTTCCTAGTTCCTACGCACGTAGATTGTAGTACTGAAGAGTTAGTTGGTATCATGCAAAAACCTGAAGGCGAGGTTAACGGTTAAATCACAGGAGGGCTCTGATTGGTACATTGATTTCTCGATGTGGGTCAATACAGAAATTCATGCGAAAGCTTCCAGGGGTAGTGGCGTAGTCTTTATGACGTAGCCAATACACGTGGAGTTCCAGGATGGGCAATCAAAGGGTTAGATCTAAATCTTAATAGGTGTATGTACTGTAATAAATTCATGGAGAATGCTGATCATGCTCACTCTGAGCAAATAATTGCTAGTCTACGCCTATAAGTTGATTACAGTCATAGTGATCAAGGGGTTAAAACTTCAATGTGGTCAGGTTGGAAAGGGTTAAACAGGACAATTTCCAACCACGACTAATGCCAACCCCTTGTAAAAATCCAATATCAATACAAGTAACCATTTTGCATAAGACTGTCTTATCAGCTGAAAGTTCAATGCAGTTGAGTATCAGATCCACGGTCCTCTGCATTTTCCCGCCAAAAAGATGGCCATGTCGAATTAACGGAACCGACGGAAACAACGGAACAAACGGAACCTGGTCTGCAGCCGATAGCGTGACTGTACTGACTCGTTGCTATATTTAGCCGCTGACTGGAATGAACACGCGACTTCGTCTGTGTTGCTAAGCAACACGCTACTCGGCGTTGCGATTTGCCCACGTTGGCCTATTTGGCGGAGGCAGGTCCTGTCCTGATTCTTGTTGTAGGCCCTATCCTGCACCCCGCATACCCCGGGGAATCTAAAATACTAAACGAGTAGCTGCCAAACTATGCAGCAGAATAATAGGCCTATTTCTACATGACTTAGGGGCCTACCTGAATACGATCAACACAACTATTTTCATTTTTATACATAGGCGCACCATTTCCTCTGCGCACGGGTACGTCCATCCTCGGCTCATACTTAGGGCCATATTGTAAGACAAGGGGGTCATATGAATAAAGATTGTAGCAAATGCTTTTACTTAAATTTTGCAATAAAATGCATTAGGCAATGCTGTATAAATGTGAAGTAAAAGCATTTGCTAGTCTTTTTATTCCTATGACCCAAGTTCTTGTAGTGTCAGATGTGGGGAAAATGCATCGGAGAGGGTGTAGATTTACAATTTTTTTTTCTGGGGGGAGGGCCCACACACCCCTCCTGCTTCACCCTCCAGACTCAATCAATTTTGCCCCCTAGGCGTCATAGGCCCACACTAGGGAAGTGGCACCCCTTCTCGGGGG
>NMRB01000164.1:391395-414928 GCA_002633025.1 Notospermus geniculatus
TTAACCCTTTAGTGCCTAGTGTCCACAAACGTGTACATTACGTAATACCTGTTTATATCACACATCAATAAAAACATGTCCCACATACACCCCTTGACATGATCAAAAGCCTCAAGTCCACATGTGTGGACATTTAGTTCTCATTATCAATGATAGATGGCAGCACTAGTCAATGTGCAATGCTGTTGAAGGTGATGTCCACATATGTGGACAACAGGCCGTCGAGGAATATGATTTTTTCAAGATTCCTTTTCGATTTATTTCCGTGATTGGCTATTGTAACAGGATTAAAATCAGTTTGTAGTCTAAGTTGATGTCCTCCTTGATTATGATGATGATCATGGTGATGTTGATGTACTGTGAGACAAAATGGCTGATTCAGAACCATTCCTGCATAACCTGGTGTCCACATATGTGGCCGCTTGAAAATGATTGGCTGATGCAATTGTTTTAAACAAAAATACATATTTGTCTTAAATACACCCAAAAATGGTCTAGTGACACGATTTAGAGGTTTTGCCTACAAAAAATCCATTTGAGGCACTAAAGGATTAAGTGGATATTGGGTCTAATTAGTAATTAGCTCGGTAATTTACCGTGCTAATTAATACAAATTATGCAACCAAATACCATACTTCTGTCCCTCAGATTTAAAACAATGATTAGAAAACAGAGAATCATTCTCAATGATGCATTCAATTGTGAAAAACAATGTGCATACCAAAATAGAAAAAGTCGAATAGTTAAGGAGATATTCCCGAAAGAGATGAAAAATTCCTTTACATTTTCCATTAAATTTCATAATTTGACAGGCTCTGTGTGGTTTACTCTGTAATATATTGCACAATTCTTTATGCCATTGTATTCAGGGGGTGAAATAAATCATTTTTTGTGAAAATATGAAACTTACCCTTAATTAACCTTTGACCTTAATTAATGACCTAATTAGGCAATTTTGGGAAGCACAAACAAGATATTCGTATTCAGCACAAAATTTCCATTCAGAACAACCTATTTGTTTGCTTTTCCTCAAAAATGCCTCATGCGGTCATATTTTCTGGAAATCAAACCAGTCTACAGGATCCTGTAGAGTAGACTACTGGTCCCCTGTCGTAGATCTCCGTCCCTCCAATACTACGACAGGCCGCGTCCACCATGTTTGCCTGTTTTCTGACACACGTATGCAAATGAGCAGTAAAGACTCGTAACGTTGCAGGCGTATCTAAAAATAGATGATGAGCACATGGCGCGACCGTTGACCAACAAAGTTGACCAATCACATGCCGAGTTGGCGTTCAAGCGGCCTGTCGTAGTAGTGAAGCGAGAACTACGACAGGGGACCAGTCTACCTGTAGAGCTATCAGATAGATACGTGTTCTAAACTCACTGATAGCTCTCCAGGAACCTGTGCTATAGCGTAGTATCACGGCGTATTAACAGACGGCGCTGTGCGCTAATCAAAACAAAGACAGCTTGTGCAGACTTTGTTTTGCTTTTAGCCTCTACCCATATGTCCTTTTGCAGTTGTAGACGTGTCAAGGGCTCTCCATCGTTAGTCCTTGTCATACATGATACCCACTGTCCGTCGAAACTGACACATGCGACATAGATTCCGTTCCTGTGGCAGGCATCCAAAACAACCTCGATGAGTTTCCTCATTGAGCTAGCAGATAGGCTATATCCCTTCAATCCAAATGCCACCGAGATAGAATGTGGCACTTCCTTATGCCAGGTCCTGTTTATATCAGAGAGCATAAACGCCATCAATTTTGTGCCCTTCAAACGACATATCTGGTAACACTCCCTCAATATGGAATTGACATTTGTCAAAACTGTTCTCCCAGAAACATGACTAGTTGGGGCGCTCCTATCTGCATTCCAAGCAAAGAGGTAGGCAGTATTTGCTTCATTCATGCTCAATGCACATGAATCATCACATTTTACTGATAGAACCTCTGCAACAAATTGAACATTTTCTGCTACAAAGTTTTTTACCCTGGATTTCAGTTCCTTGGCACTGTTGGAGATGGTGGTTGGACGACCATGACGACTGGGACAATCTGAATACAAGGAAGAGCACTCCTGCAGAATATCATCCCACAGCATTTTATCAAATGTCACCTCAAACACAGTTGTGCTTTGATCCGAATATGAAATGTACAACAGGATTTGCGTATCTAATGCTGCCATCTCTGCAAGGACTTGCGGGACATAACGTTCCGGCATTGTGTAATGAACTGGAGTTTTGTAGATATTTGGATATGGGCATTTGACTTCAATGCCAAATTCTGCAGTACCAACTCTCAGATCAACACACTTTCGCAAACTGCCATCTGGGGAAACTGCCATTAAGGGTTTCTTATGTTCATCACCTGGGCTGGGCAGGAATGTATGACAAGGGTAGTAGAATGGCAGGACTCTGGTGACTAATGTCGCAAAAGCATTGTCCTCATTGTCGGTCCCGTGCTGCATATATTTCTTTTGTTCTGCGGAAGGTTGTTTAGGAGCTGACTGGTGTATTTTGACATCGTAATGTTGTCGTTGATCCTTCAGGGTCCCAAGACCGATTGCATTGAATGCGGTGCTGCCTGTAACTGGAACTTCTTCTCGAATTTTGAACCATTTTTACGAACGTTGTTTTATCAAGTGGGTGCAGGCTTTGAGCTCAGGTGGCAAACTTTCAACTTCCTTTAACCTAACCTTGTTCTGAGTAGATGGTGTTGCACAATGCTGCCATCAAGCATATGGCTTCCTGTGTTGTAAAGGGTACAGCCAAACAAGCACAGTTTCTGAACAGAGTTTAGTGCCTGGTCTATCGTTGTCTTGATGCGGAAGAGCTGGCACTGGATGCTACTGATTGCAAATACGTACTTCGATGTACGCCAATCCTGGCCTCCCAGAGATTTGAACTTCTGTAAACCAAGATCCTGCGTAACCTTCAGCTCCCGCAGATCACGGACTCTACAAGAAAGTAATCGTATGGCTTCTTTCAACATGGCTGCAATAGGTATCGGTGTAGGAAATTGCGAAATGTCGTCTCCATACTTGTCCATCAAGGAAAGTATGTTTGATATGTGTTCCTGCTCCTTTTCAAATCTCAGCAGGCGTTCCCCCAACGGTGTTCCATCTTCATAGCCGAAGAGATCCACATCTCCGGAATCGGGGCTCAGTCCGCTGGCAACTTTCTTCCCATCCAACGAAAGGACATGTGGAATACCAGACTTGGCAGATGAAACCAACTCTATAGCTGGTTCTATGATACCTGGCTTTAGTTCACTTGGTATCTGTGACTTAGCTGAGGCAAATTTACGTATGACGTTCACATCTGGTGCAGCAAAATTAATATGACTGGTACTTGGACTGTATGAACCTCGTGTTGTCTCACCAGAAGCTGGCCAAGGTTTTTGGGTCCGGAAAAAATCTCAGGAATTTTCCGTGAAAGAGACTATAGCCACATTCCCAGAAGCGAAGTGTGCTCTGCCAATAGTACATTTCTGTGGACGATGATTGACTATACCATCTCACATCTCTAACCAAAGTAGGAAGGCAATATTTTGGAGAGGGTATGCATTGTCCTTCACAAGATGGTGAAACATGATGTATTCGTGCAGGACGCCAGCTGCCTTCAGTTTCATCGCGACTGCAGGAATTGCTGCCTGGAGAATATCAATTATGTTGCTTAGCTCTTCCTCCTCACCATCACCCTCTGACAATGTACCTGTGAAGATGTAAATTACATAGTCGTCAACTTCTCATTACACTTTTTCTGATTGCAGGTAATAATTGTCTGCTAAATCCAAATCACTAGCAACAATGTTAGAATGATTTTTAAAAAAAAATAAAATATTACCTTCAACAATTTCACGTGGTGGACTGTGTGTGGAATCAGATTCACTGGGCGGTTGATGTACAGATTCATATTCTGGAATAAAAAGGACAACATTCATGCAAACACCATGCAACATCTATACTACTAAAAGAACAAACTTCCACGGAAATAAAGACAACTACCGAATATGTGACTTTCGAACCTTCACACATCTTTAAGTACAGTCTTGGGTACAAAACCTCCCCTTCTCAATGTAAACTTTCGCCGAGAAAGTGAACTTTGAAAGCATTTTTCTCCACGATAAAATTGTAAACATACGAGCCGAAGGCCTACGGAAATTGCCGATCATTTCCGCCGCTTCCCCGAAGACAATGAGACCAAAACTCCACATGAGAGCACAACGGTCCTCACGGAAGAGGTGGCGAGGTTGTGTTGTTCTGTCCGTCACTCGAGTTCACGTTCATTGGACATGATCGAGCGCAAGGTATGCCAATTTATCTTCGACAATAACCGTGAAAACTGTGTAAATCGAAAGTTTGCAATAACGGATAGGCTTACCTGACCATCCAATTTCATCGGCATAGGCCAATGTCCATGATTGTGATGTGCCAGGCCCGGTAGGCTACGGTAGGTAGCTAGATGGTCAGTGCTGGTAGGTAGGCCTACACACCTGTGCCAACTAATACATGAATGTACATGTACACAGACCTTCAAGACATATCGGTATGGATGGTCGGCCTCATTTCAAAACGGTGTGCATAGGTATATGCAGTGACGCATCTAGGCCTACCGTATGGATATGTAAGTCTTTTATAATCACTGTGGTAAGTAGGCAGGCCTATATATACCTCAAGCATACTGTATGATAGTAAATTATTGATGACGATTCATGACTAGGCCTATTGGCCAACCATCGAAGATGATCGATGACGATCCGGCAGTGACAATCGATGACGATCGATTGACAATCCAAGACGATCGATCAGAGATGATTGGTGATAATCAATTGACGATTGAACGTCATATCTTTGAGGCTTTAACAATTGTAAATAGTTCTTTGGATAATGGCACTCAAAGTTTTTAAAACAAAGTTTAAAACAAAGTCTAAAACTCAGTTCCTTGTGGACGTTTCGCCCACCTTTTCGGTTGGCGTTTTCAACACAAATTTTTTTTTCTTCATTTATTTGTGTTGAAAACGCCAACCGAAAAGGTGGGCGAAACGTCCACAAGGAACTGAGTTTTAGACTTTGTTTTAAAACTTTTTAAGTTTTAAACTTTGTTTCAAACTTTGTTTTAAAAACTTTGAGTGCCATTATCCAAAGAACTATTTACAATTGTTAAAGCCTCAAAGATATGACGTTCAAGGAATTTGTCAAGCATCACTTTGGAGATGAAGTTACTACGTCAATCAACCATCTCAGCAAGCTCGAGAGGAGGTACGTAACAACTGGCAACCACCTCACCTTCCTCTTGCGTTGTCGCGATCACCATTTGATCCCAAAAGGCCTTGCCCTGAAAGCACCGTACATTTTTTTGTGTTGAAAACGCCAACCGAAAAGGTGGGCGAAACGTCCACAAGGAACTGAGTTTTAGACTTTGTTTTAAAACTTTTTAAGTTTTAAACTTTGTTTTAAACTTTGTTTTAAAAACTTTGAGTGCCATTATCCAAAGAACTATTTACGACTGAAGACGATCGATGATGATCAAACACAATAGATAACAATCAATCGATGACGTTCAATGACAATCGATCGATGACAGCAATCGTTCGCTGATGATCAATCGATGATGATGATGATCGATGACGATCCATCACGATCAATTGATGACCGAAGGCGATAGATGGTGGCTGATGATGTTGGACTACCGATGATGATTGAAGCCGATCGATTACGATCAAAGACAATAGATAACGATCGATCGATGACGATCAATGACAGTCGGTCAATGATGATCATCGATATGACGATTGATGGATGATGGTCGATCAATGACAGTCGATCAATGATGATCGATGACGCTTGATGATTGATGATGATTCATGACAACTGATGACAATCGATACCAATCGATTGATGATAATATCATGTAACGTGATTTGTCAGATTATCTCATTGTGTTTGGCCTTGGATCTCTGCCTACTATTGCATTCCCACAATAGACACTATCACTCCAAAAGAGTGCAGCATCATGACGCCCCGAACGTCACTTCTGAACAGCATGACGTGATTCGAAAAAATAGGTTGTTTCAGCGATCATGACGTTGTGAATCAATATATGTATATGATTTTTTTTTCGTCTCACTTCAAGACATCATGACGCTGTCCTGTCAGATGATGCACACTTTTGGAGTTATATCCTCATGTGACATGATATGCCGTGCTACCCCGAATTTGCCGTCAAATTTTCACAGTGCTTTTATTTTCAATTCCATTACAGATTTTGTCAAGCATCATCCAAGATAGGCTATGCCAGTCAAGCAAGTACAAGTTGTCAAGGGCAGCGATTTCATATCACGCAAATAATTTATTTTCACCAGTAACGTGTCGAACTACACATATATTTTAGCATTAGGATATCACTCAAACTGTAACTAATATTTTAATAAACTAGCTACTGTACTACTTTATTCTGCATATTTCTCACATTTGGCTCTGACATGGCAAAAAAACTGAACAACAATGAGAGCAAGCAAAATAAAAGTTATGTTGATTTATTGCGTTAAAGTCGCCCTTCCACAGCTTATTGACCTTTCCTATGATAAAATAATACAACCTCTACTCCGAGCCCATACTAGCTCTTTTAAGTGAACATGGTGAAAGCCATGTGAACGGGTTCAATCTTACTAGTAAGATGAAAATTGCTTCTTATTGATCAAATGTAAAAAAAATGCAAAAGGAATTGAAAAACATTCGCCGGAAATTTTAAAAGAGATGAAATTGACATTGTGAAACAGAAATCATGGCTATGGACACAATCGAAATGAGAATGAGATTGTTTGAATGTTCACCTTTTTCATAACTTTCTGAAGGACAGTCACATTCTGACTGACTGGTATAGTTGTGGCACTGGCAATAGCAGCTGATGTACTTGGTCTTGGGCCTGAAAACAGAAAGGTTCTATGTACCAACTTAAAAGAAGTGAAGGGTACGACTAAAAGCATCGGTGACATGAGTAATAGGAAAATGAGTGGATCTAGATATAGGAAGATTCGTCCCTCGCACGTGCCCGAGTTTAATGTGGCATAACTAACTTGACCCGTTTCGCAAGGTAAAATTCACACTTCCCAAAATGAGTGGATCTAGATATAGGAAGATTCGTCCCTCGCACGTGCCCGAGCTTAATGTGGCATAACTAACTTGATCCGTTTCGCAAGGTAAAATTCACACTTCCCAGATACTAATTTCATAGATTTACGGTCATATAAATGGATAAAATACTAATGATAATGTAGACAGGATGAGTGAGCAATTAAGGAAAGAATAGTGTCCAAGCACCACGGATGGTTGCTGGACCTAATTAAGGGAGTGGATGTAATTAAGAAAAGAAAAGTGTCCAAGCCCCACGGATGGTTGCTTTATTAGGTCCGTGGTGCTTGGACACTATTCTCTCCTTAATTGCTCACTCATCCTGTCTACACAGGTTAGTTCCACCTTCGGGTTTCAGCTCAGTCTTTTCTAGAGTTTCAGATTGTAAAGTTCCACTTGAAAAAGACCCCGGTTGGGGTCGAAAATTCGTGAATTCTTGTTTATTGTCTTCGCTGAACATTTTTATTACGGTTATACATGTAAGTCGACTTGCGACCACAGTTCCGTGAGCTTTCACTCACCTGTACCATCCAGGAGAAATCTTGTTACAATCCAACAAGTGTGTCTCTCTCAGCATCGATGGAGCTGGTCACATAAACGGAGCCGTACTCAGCGTGATTGGCAGGACCTCTAGGCAGGAGCAGTCAGCAACTACGACAAGTTCTAATACTTCAAGTCCTCGGGATGAAAGACACTTGAATCCAAACTTGGAGAAACAGACGGCTTTCCTACAAGAGAAATGAGGAGATCACTTGGGGAAGATCAAAAATTTTGGGGCCAGGCATAGCTCAAACTGTTTCAGGGGGTTCTGAACTCTTTTCGGGCCCCCATAATTTTTTAAAATGCATTCAAGATGGTGGCATTAGATTGTCTGTTCAGAGACATGAGACACCTTGACGGGATAACCAGATAAAGTAAAACATTGTATTTGCCGCTATACCGCTATGTATCGACTTGCGACCAGTTCTGACAGTTTCCACTAAACCTGTACCATCCAGGAGATCACTTAGGGGAAGATCAATAATTATGGTGGCAGGCATAGCTCAAATTGTTGTAGGGGGCCCTTCAACCCTTCCTGGCACCCCATTTTTTTAAATGTGAAATAAGAAATAAACGGGTTTCGAAGGTGAAGGTCATCACGCCCTTCTTCCAGACTCGAACCCACGGACTCTCGCATAAGGCATCAATTTTTTTAAATGGTGCAAAATATGCAGTGCATTTCTGAGGCATCACAGATAGAAGCAAACTACACTGAATACAATTTAATCTGATCCACAGCCACATTTGATAGAAGACAAAACTACTGAACTTAAAAAATTGCTGGACCTCTGCAAAGATAATATTGTTAAAGTTTGCACTCACCTGTACCATCCAGGAGAATCTTTGTCAAAATTCACACAATGTACAAATGCGTCACTTTGTTTTGATGGAGATGGTCCCACAAACGGCTGGATTAACCGTGATCTTTGTTGCTCTCAGCAGGAGCCGCTGGTAACTCAACTAAGTCTAACAAGTCCTGACGATGAAAGGCAGTTGAATCCACACTCGGAGAAACAACAGGTTTTCCTACAAGAGAAGAATGGAAATTATATTACCAGGAGTGGTTTCGGGATTCGGGATGGGGAGGGCTTAATCCACAGAAGTAAAAGAGTCTTTGAGCCCTTATGAAATACAACAAATGTACAGTCTTGTTCGTATTAATATCAACACCGATTATTTCAAATATCTCATAAACCACCAAACCAATTTAAATGCGGTTTTCTGCATAAGGTCAGAAATCTTGTTGACTACAATTGGGCATCAATGTTTTTGCACAAGATTCACTTCCTCATTGCGTAATCTGTCATTGAAAAAAAGTTTTTAAAAACTTTTGTTTCTGGATTTTTCACCAAAATTCCTTGGCTAAAATGAAGTTATGCCAAAATAAAGGTGATTTAGCAAGTTACTGTCAAAATCGGTCGTTTAGTTTTTGAGAAATTGACGTTTTTGTAAAGCTATATCAACACCACTTGTGTTCCACTACCAACAACTTATGAGACGGCCCCTACATAATAATGCAAACCTTACTTCATGTCCCTTGTGTAGGCCGTCAGTGCATACAAAATGCATAGATCTATAGAACAGCTCTGAGTGATACTCTTTTGGCAAAAAGTGTTACATAATAATTTTTCAAGTGTGTGGCAGGCTTTAGTGACTAATTCATGCACTGGTTAACTTCAAACAAAGATGACAAAGGCTACTAAGTTCTTTCTCAATGCCTGTTACTTTTTACAATACAATGTCATGAATAACCAGTACAGGCCGCAACATTTACCCATGCATGGTGTATGGTTTGCATTATTATTTAGGGGCCGTCTCATAAGTTGTTGGTAGTGGAACACAAGTGGTGTTGATACATCCTGGCACACCAGGGGCATCGCGTGACTACACCTCCTGTTACATCACTCATACCCCTGGCGTCAATAGGAGCATTTCTATTTCACGGCTTGGTCCTAGTCGCGAGTGGCCAATCAAAATGCCCCTTTTATCAACTCGCGGCGTCGTCTGTCATTCTGGCTTCCAGGAATACAAATATTTTTTGTTGTACATTTTAAGTTCAGTTTTGTCCGTCATGTCAGAAATTTACTGGAAATCCAAGCATTTTGCGGGACATAAATCGGAAAACTTGACTCGATTCGATCCATTGCAGTGCACTGTACAGCTGACATCGCAACTTGCAATCCAAGGCTCTTCTGCAACGCGTAATCTGATTGGCTAATATTTGGCACGTAAACTAAAGGGAACAGCCACCTTGAACAGTGTGTAGTGGCTATTACCGCCTGGGGTAGAAGTCTGTAGTTCGACGGAATGACGCGCTACCCCAGGTAGGCCTGGATGTGTTGATATAGCTTTACAAAAACGTCAATTTCTCAAAAACTAAACGACCGATTTTGTCAGTAACTTGCTAAATCACCTTTATTTTGGCATAACTTCATTTTAGCCAAGGAATTTTGGTGAAAAATCCAGAAACAAAAACTTTTTTTTAAAACTTTTTTTCAATGACAGATTACGCAATGAGGAAGTGAATCTTGTGCAAAAACATTGATGCCCAGTTGTAGTCAACAAGATTACTGGCCTTTTGCCGAAAACCGCATTTAAATTGGTTTGGTGGTTTATGAGATATTTGAGATAATCGGTGTTGATATTAATACGAACAAGACTGTACATGTAGTCCATCCATTTCAGAATCTGTAGTACTAAATTCACAGAAATCATGGAAATATCTAGATTCGTTCTTCTAAGGTTACTTCAGATATTCATGCTGTAGGTTTAGGCCTAGCCCACAATATAGACCATACAAAGAATTTATTGATTATATTCAACATAACTGACCAATGAGTGAGTCTTGCGTTACTTGCACTGGTCCGCGAAGACTGCTTTGTTGGCAGGCACTATTAAAAGAGTGTCTGTTACACTAGTGAGTTTAAGAAACCATACGTTCACGCTAACGCTAACGCTAATTACATCAAAATGACGTCACCCCCCGAAGAAATACAACAGATTCATTCGATGTGACGTCAAAATGATGTCAATAACGTCAGCGTTAGCGTTAACGTATGATTTCTTAAACTCACTAATAACTATTCCCTTATGAAGATAACGATGTCAATAATCTGTGGTCGGATAAATCAGTCTTCAATAGCCCTTTCCCTCCTCGCCTGTCAGTCACATTGAACAGCACTTTATTTTGCCATGCATATTCAATAGGGTAGGCGGTCATATGGGTGTTCAGTGAAGTAACCTTAGAAGAACGAATCTCCCAGACAGCAGAGGTACGTTGGCATAACGTCGACAAACGTTGGCAGAGGTTCGCAAACGTCGGACGTTGATAATTGGTTGTTAGTATTATTGTAGGTGAAACTCCTATGTGATTTGTAATTTCGCGCTTCATGGACTGCCCGCCCTCTATGAGGTGTTGTGGTTACTAACTGCCTTTGCGCAGGCGCATTTTGCCACTCCACCGCCATGAAGAAGCAAAGACTCCGAATTTTCCCTCGCGATTTTACTTGAAATAACTAACACAAGCCGTAAACTAGTCCTAACCAAGGACAAATAGTTCATTGTCTTTCGGTGACAACTTCTGGACAACGTTGATAATATGGAACATTGAATTTCGTTAAGTACTTCCTTATCGCCACCCCTCCTGGCAGATGCCGGCCATTTTCTGGAACGTTATTCTCGGACGTGTTGTGTACACTTCACTTGCAATTCATCCTATAAAATACAGCAATAAGGCGGAAATATTCTGTTGTCCTATTCTCTTACGGACAAAGAGTTACAACTAGAGTCGTTAGTTTGGAACTTTTGCGGTGTTCTTCATGGGAAATGACCTGCTAAAATCCCGGTATTAGGCATGCATAGACTCCATAGTAGCGGTAGTACATTTGTATGCAGTGATACACGTGGATCCACGCACGTTGTCATTACGTTTAGTTCGTCACACTACTGGCAGGTGGCGCCAATGGATGGCCTTGGTTTGGATTCAAGTCATGATGTTGATAGTACACTCTTGAACTTCAACTGACATTTCTGAAACACACACACTGCTTTTGGGAGTCTGTAGTGTATATTTATCGACAGCATGGAGAAACTTGCAGAAATTCGTTAACAAACTAAGAAGATGCGTTCATCTCAAGCTGGAGTTCTTACTCGTCAGATCAATAAGTCGATTAAGGCTATGTTGGAGGAAAGTTCGAAGCGACATCTGCTGGATTGTTCTGAAAATATACGCGGAGCATTGGACAGTCTATCTCAAACCAACAACTTGTATATTGCTCAACTGGAAACTAAGGATGAGGTCAGGGAGGCCGAGCAGTGGTTCAGTGCACGAAGGGAGACTGCGGAGCTTGCTTTGGCTGATATCACGCAATACCTTGAAAATAAGCACATCCCGTCGGTGACCCAGGATTCTTCGATCGATGAGCATACCGTCCACACATCGACTGTTACAAGTTTATCGGGAAGTTTGAGCGCTAAGTTGGAAGCTGAGCAGGCAGAGCTGGAGTTGCATCATGCACAGGAGCGTGCAAGGTTAATGGAAACTGAGGCTGAAATACAGACACGTAAGGCTAAGTTACAAGTCAAGGAGATGATGGAGATGGCTGAGTTGAAGGCACGGAAGCTTAAAGAGATCGTCGAGGTTACGGATCATAAGCCTGGTGACGAGGTTGATCCCCACGAACTGCCAGTAGTAGACAGACAACAAGGAGTGGGCATATGGTTGGAGGAACAGAATTTATGGTTGGAGGAACAGGATCGGGGTCAAGGTCAAGTTCAGGGTCAGTGTGGTGGAAATGTGATTACGGGAGCATAGTCTAGGCAAGAAATCCAAAAATGTGTTTATTTCAGCCGCATGAGGCATTTTTGAGGAAAAGCAAACAAATAGGTTGTTCTGAATGGAAATTTTGTGCTGAATATGAATATCTTGTTTGTGTTTCCCAAAATTGCCTAATTAGGTCATTAATTAAGGTCAAAGGTTAATTAAGGGTAAATTTCATATTTTCACAAAAAAATGATTTATTTCACCCCCTGAATACAATGGCGTAACGAATTGTGCAATATATTTCAAAGTAAAGCACACAGGGCCTGTCAAATTGTGAAATTTAATGGAAAATGTAAAGGAATTTTTCACTTCTTTTGGGAATATCTCCTTAACTATTCGAGTTTTTCTGTTTTGGTATGCACACTGTTTTTAACAATTGAATGCATCATTGAGAATGATTATCTGTTTTCTAATCATTGTTTTAAATCTGAGGGACAGAAGTATGGTATTTGGTTGCATAATTTGTATTAATTAGCACGGTAAATTACCGAGCTAATTACTAATGAGACCCAATAGCCAGTTAATGCAATCCTCAATAATCCTCATAGTCCGCGGGCTAGGAGGGGTCCACATGCACCCCCACCCCCCATGACCAAATTTTTTTGGTATTTTCTTATTCCCTGTGGTATACCCTTTGTGAAAATGTATGTTACCATAAAAATGTTTGGCTCTCATGTTACCATAGCAACGGGGTTTTGACCACACCCATATGAAAACTAAATTAGCCCATAACTTTGCTATTATTTATTCAAATTCAATAAATTTGGTATCAACACCCAGGTTTTCATTTACTCTCTCATTTAGGAACGTTAAATCCATTTTTTCATGGTTTCTGACCTTGTAAGGGGTCAAAATTGATGAAATTTAAAATGTAGTTATTGGACCATGAGAGATGAATGGGAAAGATGGCTATTTCTTAATTTTTTTCAGCATAGTGCTGATAACTAAACATTTCCTCCTGTTTTATATGAAGATGGACATGCTGAACACATTTCCAAGACGGTCACCCTTTTTAGGGGGCCTAAGGCCCAAGGGATTCACAGGGGGGGGGGGGGGAATTCTGATGTCTTCAAATCATATCAACATGGGTATCAAATTAAAGGTCTCAGTGAGTACAACAACTTGGCATGGGTTTCATTCCCCACAATGTACACTGCAACCCTTGAGGGGGTCAAAAAGGGCCACGAACCTGCCATTTGACCCCTTCCCTCAAGTTCGACGGGGCTGCAGGTGGATGAAAATCAGTTATTTCAACATTGCTCTCATAGAGCTCCGAAATAATACCCGTCATGACACGCTTTGGGTAACAGTTTTCTTGATCATGTTGATCCAAAAAAGGGTCCAAATTCAGGACATTGCCTTGGATTGTTATAGAAGGCACAGGTGAATTTTTCCAACACACCAAATATGGAATCGTCAACTTCCCAGAAGTCCCCAAGCTTCATAGCAAATGCTTCCTGGTATTACTGTCGTTTTCCCAGAAGCTTTATGCCCTTCCCTTTACCCTATTGCACTTGTGCTGTCGCATTTGGTAAACGCATGTAAGCTAAGTGTAGCAGAATACATCTTTTGCCCCAGTGATATTACCAACCCTGTAATGTTAATGCTACAATTTTTTGCTGGCTACATGGAGCAGTGATTCTCATGCAGAGATTCTGAATGGCCATGAAGTAATCCTCATATGTGACTTGTGACAGCAAGATGAATTGGAATGCACACAGAATAGAAAACCCAAAGGTGCACTCAACGGATTGTTGATTTCAGGACTGTCTGCCCATTGTGTAATTTGACTTTGTCCATTCCTGTAATTGTTCTCGTGTCATCTTGGATCTTGTTTCATTTTGCCGCCACAGATCACACATTATAGTGAAGGCCAAGCATATCAGTGTTGACGTCTGGTGGGAAGCAGACAACCTGCAAGGAAATCAAATCCCTCAGTTCAACCCAAGAGGAAACAGATTCTCGGGTTATTCTCTACTGCCTCTATGCGAAGGATAAGGGGTACAAGTTTGTTTGTGTTCGAAGCCCTGACACAGACATATTGTTTATTCTCCTCCATTACTAATCGCAACTCAAGGAAATAAACATTCTCTTCGAAACAGGCAAGGATAAAAATGCTGCATTGATATTACAGGGTTGGAAAAATCACCTGGTACAAAAGCTGTATTCTCCTCTGCTTAGCTTACATGCGTTTTTACTGGAGGCCACAGCACAAGCCCATTTCAAGGACACAAGGGTAAAGTCGTACCATGAAGCATTTGCTAAGCTGGGGGACTCCTGGGATGTTGATGATTCGATATTTGGTGTGTTGGAAAAATTCACCTGTGCCCTCTATAGCAATCCAAGGCAATATCCTGAATTTGGACCCTTTTTTGGATCAACATGATCAAGAAAACTGTTACCCAAAGGGTGTCATGATGGGTATCACTTCGGCGCTCTATGAGAGCAATGTTGAAATAAGTTATTTTGATCCACCTGCAGCCCCGTCGAACTTGTGGGAAGGGGTCAAATGGCAGGTTTGTGGCCCTTTTTGACCCCCTCAAGGGTTGCAGTGTACATTTTGGGGAATGAAACCCATGCCATGTTGTTGTACTCACTGAGACTTAATTTGATACCCATGTTGATATGATTTGAAGACATCAGAATCCCCCACTGTGAATCCCTTGGGCCTTAGGCCCCCTAAAAAGGGTGGCCGTCTTGGAAATATGTTCAGCATGTCCATCTTCATATAAAACAGGAGGAAATGTTTAGTTATCAGCACCACGCTGAAAAAAATTAAGAAATAGCTATCTTTCCCAGTCATGTCTCATGGCCCAATAACTACATTTTAAATTTCATCAATTTTGACCCCTTACAAGGTCAGAAACCATGAAAAAGTGGATTTAATATTCCTAAATGAGAGAGTAAATGAAAACCTGTCTGTTGATACCAGATTTATTGAATTTGATTAAGTAATAACAAAGTTATGGGCTAATTTAGTTTTCCTATGGGTGTGGTAAAAAAACCGTTGCTATGGTAACATGAGACCCAAAATTTTTAATGTTAACATACATTTTCACAAAGGGTACACCACAGGGAATAAGAAAATACCAAAAAGGTTTGGTCATGGGGGTGCATGTGGACCCCTCCTAGCCCGCAGACTATAAGGATTATTGAGGATTGCATTAAGTGGATATTGGGTCTAATTAGTAATTAGCTCGGTAATTTACCGTGCTAATTAATACAAATTATGCAACCAAATACCATACTTCTGTCCCTCAGATTTAAACAATGATTAGAAAACAGAGAATCATTCTCAATGATGCATTCAATTGTGAAAAACAATGTGCATACCAAAATAGAAAAAGTCGAATAGTTAAGGAGATATTCCCAAAAGAAATGAAAAATTCCTTTACATTTTCCATTAAATTTCATAATTTGACAGGCTCTGTGTGGTTTACTCTGTAATATATTGCACAATTCTTTATGCCATTGTATTCAGGGGGTGAAATAAATCATTTTTTTGTGAAAATATGAAACTTACCCTTAATTAACCTTTGACCTTAATTAATGACCTAATTAGGCAATTTTGGGAAACACAAACAAGATATTCATATTCAGCACAAAATTTCCATTCAGAACAACCTATTTGTTTGCTTTTCCTCAAAAATGCCTCATGCGGTCATATTTTCTGGAAATCAAACCAGTCTAGCACAGGATCAACAACCTACGTTGGTCAATGCTGCTCGTCAAAGTCGTCTTAACCCGAATGCAGCCCCTTGGACGGGTCCTACAACGAGTATTGATGGTTGGATCGATCTGTCGGTGCCTGGACAGGAGACCATACTCGGTGCAGCAGAGATTGGTGTCGTTGGGAAACAGCTCGATACTACTGACAGTTTGCTGGTCTCTTTGGTGAGGATGAACTGCGAAAAAGACTTATCCCCTATCAAGCTGCCAAAGTTTGACGGATCACCGCTCGTGTGGCCAAGGTTCATTTAACTTTTTTATCTCCAAGTCCATGTGAAACCAGGTTTGACTGACAACCGACGCATGGATTTACTCCAGTCTCATCTAGAAGGCGATGCCAAACGTTTCGTGACCGGAATGGGGTATAGCGGTCGATACAACGCGGAAGTTCTCCAGGAGCTTAAACGTCAGTTTGGACATCGGAATAAAGTCGCCAAAGCCTATTTGGACAAAGTGATCACAGGACCAGGGATCGCACCTTACAATGCAGTAGCTCTGAGGCAGTTCTATGTAACCGTTCGAGATTGTATAAGTACATTGACTCAGTTGGGTTATTTGTCAGACATCACGGGAACAGATGTGCTGATGCCAGCAGCACGCCGATTGCCCAAGAATCGAGCAGCACAGTGGAACAGATACATAGCCAAGATATCTAAAATGAGGGAACCCAACTTGTATGATCTTAGGAACTGTGGATGAATGCGTTCTGGCTGACTTCAATCCGTATGCCATCCCGGCACTTGCTGATCGGAATGCACCCGCCAGGGACACTGGGAAGCCGAAGTCAGTCTTGAAAACTACAGTCGGTGACGGAGGAACACCGATGGAGAAATTTCAATCTACACCATCCACACAGAAAGCTGATTCAGCTCCAAGTACAGGGAAATCTAAACAAATGCAGAGCAAATCATCAAAGGACACTCACTCTCAGGATTCACAGCACAAATGGAAATGTGTGTTATGCGAAGAAAATCATCACTTGTTTCGCTGTTGTGAATTTCTAAATCGTACTGTTGATGAGAGACGCCGTGTCGTTCGGGACAATGACCTGTGTTATAACTGTTTGAAGCCTTCACACAAAGCTGATTCTTGTAGATCATCTGTCCCATGTAGACAGCCTAATTGTAATGGTAGTCATCACACGCTGCTTCATGTTTCAAAGTCCAAGACTGGATCTGCGACAGTTAACACAACTCTAAGTGCCGGAGCGGGAGAACGATCTAGTGAGGAAAGACAACAGAACAGTGAATCTACCTCTACGGTCATGAAGGAGGTTGCTCTTCAGGGATCTCAGCAGAGCACTAAGACTGTACAAGCCACCTGCATAGTGGAGGCTACAGCGGAATCACATCGGGAAAATCAAGCATATTTTCAACTCGTACCAGTATATATAGTCGGGAAAAATGGCATGTCTAAGCGAACGGTTGCATTGTTGGATTCTGTGAGTGAAATAACGGTCGTCAAGGACACTCTTGCAAGAGAACCTGGACTCGGAGGAGTACGGAAGCCATTAACTATACAGACTATGAGCTCAGCGCTGACAAGGGAAACTCGTGAGGTTTCCTTTATAGTGAAGTCGATCGAAGGGACCAATGTCAAGCCCTTGTACGTGAGATCTGCTTGGACAGTGAGTTCGAATCTGATTCATTGCCCTCCTCAACATATCAGGTCGGAGTGGAAACATCTGTCTGATCTAGCATTGCCGGACATTGAGCCTTCCCAGGTAGAGATACTGATTGGCGTTAACGTTCCTGAGGCCCATCTACACTTGGAGGTTAGGAAGGGACTAGAGAATCAACCACTCGCTGTGAGGAATAGTTTGGGATGGTCAATACTAGGTACCGCAGCAAAGAAGCGAGCTGACAAGATCAAGAAGATAGTTAATCTCACTAAACTCCAGAGTGTGGAATTGAGGGATCAAGTTCAGAGGTGCTGGGAAACAGAGTCGTTTGGAGTTAAATACAAGGACGAATCCCCTCTGTGATTGGAAGATCGCCGAGCACAGCACATTTTGGAGGAAACTACTCGCTTGGCAGACGGTCAATATGAAGTAGGCATGCTGTGGAAAGAAAAGGACTTGTTGCTGCCAAACAATTATCCAGTAGCACAGCGCCGCTACAACTCGTTGATCAAGAAGCTGAATCAGGATGACAATTTCCGAGATTATATAGAGACACTCTTAATGGTTACATCGCTAAAGGTCAAGCCAGGAAGCTGACTCCTGCACCAGAGCCTCATCATACAGATTCATCGAGCCGGATATGGTATTCCTCACCACGGAGTTACCAATGTCAATAAGCCAGGAAAGGTCTGTGTAGTATTTGATGCTGCAGCGACGTATCGTGGTACATCGCTCAACAAGAGCCTTCTATGTGGTCCTGGATATCTTAAAAGCTTATTTGGAGTCATTCAGCGGTTTAGACTTTATGCTGTAGCACTTGTAGCAGACATAGAGGGTATGTTTCACCAGGTGAACGTACCGGATGCCGACTCATCTGCCCTGCGTTTCCTATGGAAGGAGGATCTACAGAAACCAGCCCCCCCCCCCCAGATACATATGAAATGACAGTTCACATCTTTGGAGCAGCACCTGTGCCAACTGCCTTACAGCCTACAGCAAAGGACAATGTCGGGAAATTCAGCAGCCAAGCGGTTGAAACTGTTTTGCGAGACTTCTACATGGATGATTTGTCAAAATCAGTCGAGACTTCTGATCAGGGTATAGCGCTCTCCCATGAACTGATGGAAATGTTGAGTTCAGGTGGGTTCCGTCTCCATAAATGGCTCTCAAACCGGAAGGAGGTTCTTCTAAGCATCAAGGACATTGAGAGAATAGTCCAGAAGGTAGAAGTCGAATGGGACAAACTTGCCATACAGCGGACACTAGGACTCCGATGGAACATCTTGGAGGATTCGTTTGTCTACACTACTAAGCCAAAGGACACTAGTTCAACTAAACGAGGAGTAGTCAGTATGGTTAGTTCCATCTTTGATCCTTGTGGATTCTTGGCACCCTTTGTTTACAGAGCAAAGTGTTTGATCCAGGATTTGTGGAGAGCAGGCTTAGACTGGGATGATCCTCTACCACCAACAACACAAAAGTCATGGGACACATGGAAACAGGAGCTTGACGTGTTGCAGTTCTTCAGATTACCAAGACATCACCAGGGTTTTTCTTCGGAGGCAATGTCATTGTCTATGCACGTCTTCTCAGACGCTTCTGAGTCCGCCTTTGCAGCCGTAGCTTTTCTGAGATATGTCACAGAAGAGGGTCGCATCACATGCTCATTCTTGGCAGCAAAGACTCACGTGGCGCCCATAAAGCCAGCCTTGTCTATACCGAGGTTAGAGCTCCAGGGAGCAGTCTTGGCAATCGACTTGCTAGTGTTTTGGAGAAGGAGCTGCAGCCATTGAGGATTGATAGGCATTTCTGGACAGACTCCACAACTGTCTTGCAGTACATTGAGAATGAATCACGACGCATCCAACAGGATAGCAGAAATCAGAGATTCATCAAATCCCGATCACTGGCACTAAATTTCAACATCTCTCAACCCAGCTGATTGTTGTACACGAGGGATCAGGGCTTCTTCCTTCTCTGTTGATCACTTATGGTTCAAGGGACCAGACTTTTTGTTACAAGAGGAGGAGAATTGGCCAAAGAAGGATGAGGTACTTAGAAATACCGATCTTGACAAGGAGGACCCAGAAATAAAGCACACGGTGAATACATAGTCAATTCTGCTTACTACGGCGGGTGAAGGAGGACAGCTTTGCACTGCCAAAGGGGAGGATCTCTTCAGCAAGCTGGAGATAGGAACTTTGGTAGATTACACTCACTTCTCATCATGGCGAGCACTCTTGAGACGGACAGCGTGCATTTTAAGGGCGATGCGGAACCTTTTGTCCACTGTCAGGAAGATAAAGCCTATCAGGACAGCTGAGTTGTTAGTAGAGGAGTTGGAGGAAGCAGAACTTGTTTGGGTGCAGGACGTTCAACGTCAGAGATTTCCCAAGGAAATTGACAGATTGAGGAGAGACGAACCTGTAGATAACAATAGCCGTCTATCACAGCTTTCGCCGTTCTTTGATGGAAGACATCTACGTGTCGGAGGTCGCCTACGAAAGGCTCGCATAATGGAAGAGGCAAAGTACCAGTTAGTCCTGCCTACGGATCACCCAGTGGTTAGACTCCTGTTTATGGCAACACATGGGAAATTGCTACACTGTGGAACTGGACATCTTTTAGCGCAGTTAAGACAAAGATATTGGCCTGTAAATGCTCGAGTTCTTGCTAGGAGAGTCATTTCGGAATGCGTGCTGTGCAGGATTCGCCGAGCCAAACCAGCAGTTCCCCGGATGGCAGATTTGCCGATAAGTCGCTTGTCAGTTGCAGCTGGAGCATTTTACCACTCAGGAGTAGATTACTTTGGACCGATGCAAGTTAGAATCAGGAGGACAACCTTGAAACGTTGGGGTTGTCTCTTCACGTGCCTTGGAACGAGAGCGGTACACATAGAACTAATAATAATAATAATAATAATAATAATAAAACGGTATTTATATGGCGCAGTTCATATATATATCACTGCGCCTTACAGAAAATTAAAAAGAAAAAAAAACGAATGACAAAGATAAACACATTGATTAAAAACCAAAAAGGAGGCGGACTAACACCCATAAAAAGATCTAAAAAGATGCGTCTTCAGACTCGCTTTAAAGGCCGACAGAGAGCTAAAGTTAAAAGTTAAAGTTTGGGTTTATAGTCTGATATCAACAACGGTAGAGGTTCTCATCCGACTTTACACTTTAACCCCAGTCTGTCCTGAAACCTTTCAGTAGAACTCAGATGAGCTGCTCATTCAGCGCTACAATCTGAGCATTTCCGACCGGTACCCATTTATACACCTGGGTGGAGAGAGGCCAGTGAGGCAAAGAGACCTGCCCAAAGTCTCACGCCAGCAGCGGGATTCGAACCCGGGATCCTCTGACCGCTAGTCGGAGGCCCGAACCACTACACCACCGTGGCTCCAGATCGAATGGCCAGAGGGAGACCGTTCCACAGCCTTGGGGCAGTGCATGAGAAGGAGCGGTCTCCAATTGCTTTCCTGGTTCTTGGCACTGTCAACCTTAAGGAGTCCGAAGAGCGGAGGCTTCTGCTAGGAGAATAAAAAGACAGTTCGAGATAAGGTGGCGCAAGACCGTGCAGACATTTATAGGCAATGACTAGAATTTTGAACTCAATACGGAGTTTCACTGGCAGCCAATGAAGGTTACATAGCACCTGAGTAATATGTTCACGAGTGCTGGTGAGTGCAATCAAACGAGCAGAGCGATTCTGCAATCTCTGAAGACGGGCAACTTGTGTTGAGGAAATGCCGACTAAAAGTGAATTACAATAATCCAACCGAGATGTAATGAGCGAGTGAACAGCAATTTTGCAGGTGTCAGTGTCGATGATGCTCCGAATTTGACCGAGCCTTCTGAGGTGGAAACTACAGCTTGATAAAATACTGCTAACTTGGCGTTCCATGGTCAATTGGGAGTCGAAATCAACACCCAGACTCCGAACATGGCATCTCGGTTTGATCTCAACATCCCCCACCCTTAGCACCAGCGACTCACACAGCCTAATGTGCTGCTTGCTTGAAGCAAAACACATGATCTCTGTTTTAATGTCGTTGAACATGAGTTCGTTCAAAATCAACCAGGTCCGGAGACCGTTGACCGAATCAACAAGGGAGTCTAAGGCTTGAGCAATGGCTCGCGGATTAGGATCGCAAAAGGTATAGACATCCTTATCATCGGCATACTTGTGATACGAAGTGCCACTCTCAAACATAATATCCTGGGTTGGAGACGTATAAACATTGAAGAGTATGCGACCTAAAACAGACCCTTGTGGGACACCATACTCAACCGACACCCTGTGAGATTCTAACAGCCAATCCGCACAGACTGAGTTCTAGCTGATTCATTGGAGACGGATGATTTCCTACTCTGTCTGAGGAACTTTATGGGTCGCAGAGGTCAACCAAAGTCTCTGAGCAGTGACAATGGTACGAATTTTAGAGGCGCTGATGTAGAGCTGAAACAGTGTCTTCAGCACTTGGATCAGTCTAGGATTTCCAGTTATCTCACTCCACAAGGCATACAGTAGTTCTTTAACCCTCCAGCGGCACCCCATTTTGGTGGGGCGTGGGAGAGACTAGTACGATCGGTGAAAGTAGCATTGAAGGCAACCTTGTCGAAACAAGTCGTGACGGAGTCGGTACTCAGGACAGCACTGATAGAAGTGAAGCCACATTAAATAGTCGGCCACTGACGTACAATGGCACCGATCCAGGTGACTTTACCGCTCTGACACCCAATCATTTCCTTTTGGGTAGAGCAAACAACGCAATTCCAGTAGACGAGTTTACCGACCGTGAAATTAACAGCCGTAAACGGTGGAGACAAGCACAGGCCATCGCAAATCACGTTTGTCGTCGTTGGCTGAAGGAATACCTGCCACCGTTAACTGTACGACACCCAGTGGACAGGAGACAGTTGACCTATATCAATCGGTGATCTGGTGCTAGTCGTTGAAAGCAACTTGCCACGAGGATGTTGGGAACTTGCTAGAGTGGAGGAGGTCTACCCGGGAGACGATGACAGAATTCGAGCTGTGAAGGTACGAACATACAAGAACTCATACATTCGTCCTGCAATGAAGATGTGTGTTCTGGAGGAGAACGTTAGTGGTGACTGTGATTCTTAGGGACCGGAAATGTGATTCTGAATCTGAGTGATGTGCTGGTAACCTCTCACTCATCCAGCAGCTGGCAATATTTCTGGATTACTGTTTCTTCCTGAACACTGTAACTGTGCTTCTTCGGCTGTAAAGCTGAACTGCATGAAAGAAAAGCCCCCATGTGGCGAGCAAGAGAAATGCTAACGCCCTGCAAACACCTCAAACGAAGGCTCAGAACATGATAGACCCCACGATGCCAGGAGGGCGCCATTTGTGCCGGTGAATAGTCATCATGAAGACACTGGGAAGGCGAGTAGTGTCATGAGCGCTAATGTGGATGGGTTGAATGCTGTTGTCGATCATCTGAGACTGTTGCAAACGCGCTTAGAACTCCCAAAGCCTGATTTGAAGACTTTCAGCGGGGATCCTCTAGACTATCCCAGGTTTAAGAGTTCCTTCAAGGCCAACATTGAAGCAAGGACAGCAGACAGGAGTGAAAGGTATCAGAACTTAAGAAAGTATTGTGTTGGTAGGGCAGCTGAGGTTATCAAGAAGTATGATATGCTGCCACC
>NMRB01000164.1:425067-441574 GCA_002633025.1 Notospermus geniculatus
AATATATTGCACAATTCTTTATGCCATTGTATTCAGGGGGTGAAATAAATCATTTTTTTGTGAAAATATGAAACTTACCCTTAATTAACCTTTGACCTTAATTAATGACCTAATTAGGCAATTTTGGGAAACACAAACAAGATATTCATATTCAGCACAAAATTTCCATTCAGAACAACCTATTTGTTTGCTTTTCCTCAAAAATGCCTCATGCGGTCATATTTTCTGGAAATCAAACCAGTCTAAGAGACAGGAAGTGCTCGATGACGACGATTGAGAAAGCTCTCATGGACAGCGTTTTCAACTTCAGGCCATCTTCCATCGTGATCTGTTCGAACTCTCCGTTGGTTGGCGTGTTGCTCTACCTGGTCCATGAGGGTGTCGATATTGTCGATCCACCGCCTCAGTGTTGTTTCTGATAGGTGGTACCGTCTCGCATATTCAGCCACATTCAGGAGGTGCCCATGCTCAATTGCCAGTTGACAGTCCAGTGCATGTCTAAGCCTAACTTCAACACTGTAACTGTTGCACCTTCTTGGCAAGGGTGCCTGCTGCAGCTGCTGAGCATCGTCATCATCGGAAAGGTTACCATGATCCATGGCAAGAGCCTCAATGAAAAAAGCTAGTAGGAAGTGTAGCTTCACCATGGTTTCTTCATGAAGTGGAAAAACCCTTGGTCTAGGCCTACAGGAAAGGGTTAATGTCCTTCCAGGAAGACCATGAAAAATGATTGAAACAGACATCCCTTATTTCATGAGCCTGATCATTGAACCATCGTGCACAACAAGGCTAAAAGGTGTGCTCATTTTCTGATAAGTGCATGTTTCACTTGTTATTGTAAACTGGGGTTCATTCCCAGGCCATTTCCCCTTTTGTGGGCCTCATTGATCTGGACTTAGAAAATTCTGGCAACCACCAGTAAATCAGGCACTCACTGCATATGTTTATTCGTATACTATTTACACAGAGGTTTATAATACTCTAGATTCGTTCTTCTAAGGTTACTTTACTGAACACTCATATGACCGCCTACCCTATTGAATATGCATGACAAAATAAAGAACTGCTCAGTGTGACTGACAGGCGAGGAGGGAAAGGGCTATTGACGACTGAATTATCCGACCACAGAAAGAACACGTGGTGATCAGTCTCGGACAGTTTGAAATTGATGCCTTTGAGAAGTGATTTAATAGGCCCTGTGCATAAGGCCATTACAACAGTGAATGTAACAGACACTCTTTTAATAGTGCCTGCCAACAAAGCAGTCTTTGCGGCCCAGTGCAAGTAACGCAAGACTCACTCATTGGTCAGTTATGTTGAATAGAATCAATAATTTCTTTGTATGGTCTATATTGTGGGCTGGGCCTAAACCTACAGCATGAATATATGAAGTAACCTTAGAAGAACGAATCTAGAGTATACACAAGTTAAACGTGGTGTATGTGTGTGAGTGCAAAAGTGCAGTTGGCTTTATCCTCAGATTAGTTAATACACAGGAACGCAATTAATTCATTGATCTCATCAAAGGTGAAAAAGTCACTTCCGTAGTCCCTCATGCTTAAAAGTTCAATAATCTGCAGAGCTTTTTGTTTGAAATATACATCATCATCGGTAATGACAATAGGTATCCTTCCTGATAAAATTAATTCTTCCCTATTGCAACCGTACTTCCGTGCAAGAAAATTTAAACTGTTACAAACAGATGACCTACTTCCTCTGACAGTTAATTTCAAGCATATCTGCAAAAGTACATTAGTGGAGCTATGAATAGAGTGGAGAAACTTGACAATGCGGTGTTCAATGGAATACAGAATATCAAAATCTTCAATTATGTACGGAATGAGATTATTGTGGGTACGAGATGGGATACTGAGTATATTTCGAACACATTTCCGCCATGCTGTACATACACTCCCTATACACCTATGCGAGAGGTCCCAAACTTGACATCCATATAAAGCGGTATATCTATGCAGAACAAACAAGTGTCCATGCAGATTGAAAATAAATCCATGCAGATCGAAATATTCATTCAGAACAAAAGTATATCTATTCATTCAGAACAAAAGTATATCTATGCTGATCAAACTATCTATTCAGAACAAATTATATCCATGCAGATTGAAACTATATCTATGCAGAACGAAACGACAAATTACATCTATGCAGAACGAAACAACAAATTATATCCATGCAGATTGAAACTTTATTATCTATGCAGAACGAAACGACAAATTATATATATGCAGAACGAAACAACAGATTATGTCCATGCAGATTGAAACTATATCTTCCGGTGAAACTTCCGGTTTCATGCGAACACGGGATTGCGGCTACCTTTGAAACGATGGTCCTGGTTGGCTCCCGAGTAACGTGACAGATAAGGTGAATTAAAGGCCTTATATACACCCTGTCTAGACAAATTTTAATGAGGTCAAATTTGATTGGATGTTGGTGCATGGTGATGTCCCATCATGCCTCAGCACGAATTAAGATATAAGGGGCGCTGCGATCGGTTTTATGAAAATCGGTTTTTACTGTAGTTGAGCCCTATGGGTTAACATTTTTTTTAAATTCCTTCGCAGTGCATTAGTACTAGGATGTATCTACAAAACGTCTGGCGCGAAACTAAAATAATAGGTGGCGCTGCTGACAAATTAATACTTTTACGTTTTTTGTCATAAGTTCTGAATGAGTTAACATATTGACCTAATTCTTGTACATTCATCATTTACACATGCCTGCGCATCTGTGGGTACATAATGCAATTTGCCGCATTAACCCCTTCCTCAGTTTGTCAGTAAAATAGAATGCTTGGACTTCCTAGGTCTTCCTTCCTTCAGTTCCTTCCTACAACTAGTAGCGCCATCCTAAACTAGCGGAGATAACCATAACTAGGTCACGTGATCGACTTTTTTGACATGTGTAAATGATGAATGTACAAGAATTAGGTCAATATGTTAACCCATAGGGCTCAACTACAGTAAAAACCGATTTTCACAAAAGTGATCGCCGCGCCCCCTTTATCTTAATTCATGCTCAGGCATAATGGGACATCATCATGCACCAACATCCAAATAAATTCGACTTCATTAAAATTTGTCTAGACAGCGGGTATAAAAGCCCTTTAATTCACTTTTAACTGCCACGTTACTCAGGATCCAATCAGGACCATCATTTCAAAGTTACCCGCAATTCGAGTTCGCATGAAACCGGAAGTTTCTCCGGAAGATATAGTTTCAATCTGCATGGATATAATCTGTTGTTTCGTTCTGCATAGATAAAGTTTCAATCTGCATGGATATAATTTGTTGTTTCGTTCTGCATAGATAAAATTTGTCGTTTCGTTCTGCATAGATAATAAAGTTTCAATCTGCATGGATATAATTTGTTGTTTCGTTCTGCATAGATATAATTTGTCGTTTCGTTCTGCATAGATAAAGTTTCAATCTGCATGGATATAATTTGTTGTTTCGTTCTGCATACATGTAGATATAATTTGTCGTTTCGTTCTGCATAGATAGGCCTAATAAAGTTTCAATCTGCATGGATACTTTTTTGTTCTGCATAGATATAAATCAATGCAATGGATATACAGTGAGTGCCTGATTTACTGGTGGTTGTTAGAATTTTCTAAGTCCAGATCAGTGGGGCCCACAAAAGGAGAGTGGCCTAGGAATGAACCCGAGTTTATAATAACAAGTGAAACATGGGGCAATCAGAAAATGAGCACACCTTTTAGCATTGTTGTGCAGAGTGGTTCAATGATCAGCCTCAGAAAATAAGGGATGTCTGTTTCAATAATTTTTCATGGTGTTCCTGCTAGGACATTAAACCTAACACAGGTCAGATTGTAAATAATCCATGTCGCAGTTACCTAATGATGCCAAAGTAGTGCTCAGTCAACTGGTAAATACTGTGGTATGTGGTTTAATCATTTTTTGTTCACTTTATGGTGTCTGTTGCACAGGTGTGGCATTTTACCTTGTTGAAGTTGACTTCGACTATATTCATTGAAAAGAGGTTACTATTGTTGCATGTCAAGGCCGTTAAGAATGATTTCAAAGTCCACAGCCCTATTCATGAAAGTCGCTGAATCATTCAATAATACCACCAGACCGCGGTAGTTTCCTTCTTTCAAATGGCTTGGCCCACCCCGTTGTGGTCCTAAAATGCATATTATAATGAGGAAAACCTGGTGTCAGTAAATCATGCCAGACCACCAGTAAATCAGGCACTCACTGTACTTTCAGTTCTGAACGTTTGTAGGAAGTTCTGCATAGATATTTTCCGTTTTGGCGTGCCATAACCGTCGCCAACTTTTAAAATCAACACTATTCTATAAAGCCTTACACTCAATAATTGAGTGGTCACGGCCTCCTCTCGAAGCTGTCACCCTCAACCACTGAAACACTTGGTGCCAAAGTCCGTTTCTGAACACTAGGTGTCACTACCAGTTGTTTACGAACACGCTCGATCAACCAGCCAATGAGCGATCAGCCAATAAGAAAATGTTTCATTTTTTCACCGAGTTGCATGAAATACTTGTCGCTGATTGGTTGATGACAGTTTGCGCCATCTAGTGTTCAGAAACATGTGCCAGTGGTTGAGAGCGTAATAGCGCGAGGCCACTGGAGACGAGTGTAATAAAGCCGTGGCCTGACTTCCCCAAATTTTTCTACTTATGTGATTGATAAATGTAGTAGACGTGGTACTGGTGACACTGTTTGCAGGCCATGACGCTTCCACCTCTTGGGAGGACGGAGAGATTTGAATCATTAATTACCTGGCCGACTTCCCCACATCAGAAGCCCTGGTTACACCTATCTAAAATCCCCGTGCTTTTTGAGACACGGGGATTTTCCGAACCAGAAAAAAACACGGCGTTGACACGGCAAGCGGTTACACTACTAAATGCGATTGGTAATAAGTTCCGTAACCTGGCGATAGGGGCACTGCATGTAGGCAACTCTCCGTAGTCATGTGGCTACCGAATGCATGAAATAGCCTATACGCATGTGCATGACTCATCGGTTTGCATCGCCGTCTGTCGGGGTGCTTGGAACTACAAATAGACACGGGGATCCCGCGGTCACACTACATAAAATACCTGTCTAAAATTGCCCCGGCAAGCTCGTTGGAGCCAAGCACGGGGATTTCAGACACGGGTCTATTTAGACTCGGTGATTTATAGGTGTAACCGCAAAATCCCCGGGAAAAGCACGGGGATTTATGTAGTGTAACCGCTGCTAGTGTGGTGAAAATAGATAAAGAGATCTCATGATGGTCGTGTATAGGCCTATCCCCGTGAGCTTATAATACATGTACTCCGAAATAAAACAATTCATCGTTTACAATTGTGACCTCATCACTAGGCTTATTGTTTTTATGTGGTGTAGGAGATTCTTTTAAAGTCGCTCCACGGGTGCCTATGACAGACACAGCGTGATGGCCATAGCTCACCAGGTGTACTAAAATCAAATTATAACTAGAGCTCACCCGGTGACCTAAATACATACTGTACATACTGATACATTAGATGGTATTTGATGGTGAAAAGAACTAGACATACAGTGATTGCGAGCAATCAGTAATTATACCCCCCCCCCCCTTGGCACCATAACGGTCCTCGTGGCTAAGGTGAAAGCGTGTTATTGAGGCCAGGTGATATTGGAATGGGCAGGAGACTTTTGGGGAAAAGGTAATTTAAGGGTGAATGAGCGCAGGGAGTGGTTTCATATTAGTAACACAAAGGTTCCTTGCAAAAATATAGGGCTCCAATATCGCCAATGGCTAAAATAAAATTCTGTTGGCTCCTTTTATACAGCCACTGCCGGGCTACATTTTTTCCTATTTTTGACCAAGAATATCTGTCATTTGGAGTGTTGTACTCCATCATCAGTTGATCGAGACACTGTTTTGGCTGCACTTATTTTTGGTCCAGCTGGACTTCTGAAATATGGTTTTGTTCTGGCAGTGTGGCAATTTTGATTTTGGTTGTTGGTAATTGTATGGCTATAGAAAATACCTTTATTTAAGAACGTTGCCTGGCTGTGGAGATCAATGACAGAAAATGGTACACCATAAGAGCTCACCACAGGTGAGCTAATGAAAGCAATCCCTACAGTCGTTTTGCCTTAAATGAGCGGAAACTGAAATCAAGACGGCAGTCATGGCGGCCATATTGGATGCGCTACGAGTCGACTTTTCGAAAGGANCAACCTTAGTTGAGTTCAGCCTATCCTACATTCATCGCACAGAATGTATATCATTCTCAGGCCACACGTCGCCAAACAGATACGCCGAGGGAGTAATTTCATGTTGACCTGCTTTGTCAGCTTTGTTCAAACCTGCGTAGTTCATGTGTATCAATCACCGGCCAACTTGGGATGAGATGGTGGGGATGAACATTTGCTGGAATGGCTTTGATACTCCACGGATTCCGGCGAATGTCGGCAGGGGTTTGTGTGAGCGGATGAAGAGGAGCGAGGTAAAAACCCCTGCTGTGGGAGGATGCAAACAACAGTCAAGTGGGGGTGTCTTTACTGCTTTTCTCAGAGGGGATTGAAGCACTATGAAAATTCACAATAGAGTTGTTCCTTAATCCTGACAGTCTGTGCACTGGATAGTTCGGGAGAAACCCACTTTATGAAGTCTATTGTATAGGGTTATAGGGTTATCCATGGTAACGAACATGAATGGCGGTGTTGCATCACTGGTGGTTTACTATCACCCTTATAATTCATTTCATTGTGTCTGAGGTATTGATTAAATTATTGCCAGCACATTGCCATGGCTGAGACAACCCATTCACTGAAGACAGACATTTGACCAGTCTGCCTAATGTTTCTTCCCACACATGTGTTAAAGTTATCTAATCAGAGAACTGTCCGAGGGACTGGAATACAAAAGGTGATCTGACTTTAGCCCTGACAGTTCTGAGGTGTACAGTCAATGAGACAGTACTCAGGACAGTTCAAGATGGCAATGCACAGGAGACGAGGTGGAAGGGATGCTGTCAAAGACGAGGAAAGTATGGCCTTTCCTGAGGCGCAGCACCAGTTTGGCAACGACAACCCCAGAATTGCTGCATTCCTTGCCGGAAGGGAAGGCATCTCATATCATGCCAGATGAATTTATGCTAGGGCCTACCATGCCTACGTCAACCGCTTGCGAGTTGTCCGCGGTCACATCCAAAATATATACCCTTAAAGGGACTCCATTCGTTGTGTAAAAGTTTGAATTTTCGAAGTATCGTTAGCACACACAAATTTCATTAATATCTGCAACATATCATATTTTTTTGAAACCGGCAAACTCATCATTTGAAGCATTTTTATTGCATCCCAAGGGGACCAATGTACAGCACATGTGATGTCATATGAGTTCAATGCATATTTATGAAGGTATATAACAAATAGGCAGTCACAGTATTAGGTCAAAAACTACATGTGACATCACAACTCATAGCAATGGTCTCCACTGATAAAAATTCAAAAGTTTACAAGAGTGGAATATCCCTTTTAATTGTGAGCCACTCTGGCAAAATCAGACGCTTGTCGCACTTACCTTGGCAGATTGAGACCAAATGTTTGGTAGTTTCGGCTTCAATACTGTCTGCCTATTATGAAATGAAATCTGACGGAATCTATTTCTTCCATTCTCTCCTGGTGTCATCTTAGTTGTTGAGGCTCAAACTTCTGAGCGAGAAGCGTTGGGTTTTGCCAGAGCGGCTCACAATTGTGTAGTGCTGCCAGCTGACCTCTCTTGAGGACATTTAGTTCATAAGAAAAGCATGGAATGTGATCTCATATAATAGAAGTTATGATGAGGTTTGACCGGACTTTAGGTGGCATGAACTGTCAGGATCTCTAATGTCGGCTCGCCCTTAAAACGAAAGCAATCACTGCAGTCGTTCTCCCTTAAATGAGCGGAATCCGAAATCAAGACGGCAGCCATGGCGGCCATATTGGATGTGCTACGAGTCCGATTTTCGAAAGGAACCTTCCTATGGTCAACAGTAATCTACCAGGTTAAAACGAAAGCAATCCCTGCAGTCCTTCTCCCTTAAATGAGCGAAAACCGAAGTCAAGACGACAGCCATGGCGGCCATATTGGATGCGCGACGACGTTGAATATCATACCATGCGATCTCCCACTCATGAAAAAAGATACTCATTACGTGCAGCCGTTTTCCTTGAATCACTCCGGACAGGCGAACGCACGCACAGTAAAACAGTAAAAGAGTATACCCCTACCAACTCGTTGGCGGGGGTATAATTATTTGAGGGGCCAAACCTCAAACTGTATACACAAATAAATACAATATTTCAGACTGAAAAGCAGAATAAAAGTTTTGAAAGTTTTCACCAACCTGTACCATCCAGGAGAAATCTTGGTTACAATTCCCAGGACTAAAAGTACGTCACTCGGCTTGGAGCTGGTCACATAAACCTAACCTTGGCTTGCCACCAATGTTCATAAAGTAATTGTCATTACTCTCAGCAGCAGCAGCAGCAGCATCTGGTCACATGACTACCGGTAGTCCTACAATCCACTTTTGAAATACTCAAAGAGCATCAGTACAAACTTGTTAACTGTGCATTCCTTCAAGAGATACACTGAGACCATATCACCATATTTCAGGATGCCTATTGCCACACCTAAATGAACTACATGTAGAATCAAACATGATAACGCTTGCCTTATATATCCTCGAGTGGATGTTAAACATGTTAAATGACAAAAGTCACATTGAAATTTTTTAAGAGCCTGATAAAAAAATCAGGGCATTGCGATATAAGTGAAACAATGACGTCCATCGATGACCCACACACGACCCTACTATCTTTGCCAAATACTAATTGATTTCTACGACCTTCACAGTTCCAGATGTAAGCAGACCTGTATCATCTTAGGGAAGTCCTCCAGTTTAAGAAATTTCACACTTCAGAGGAATTCCACTGACGTCATCAAATCATGTCACTGGACGTCAAAATGACGCAAAGTGGCATCAATAGAGTGCTACACGTGGATACATCAAGCCTGACGCGACAAGACAGCACATGAAATAACGTCATTGCGTCATCGTGACATTCCTTCAGGAAGCACGTGGTCAATTTGACGTCCACTCTGGACTTTATTACGTCACTTTGGAGACCTCTACAGGGTGTATCAGAAAAACTAGACTCTCGAAAAAATCATCATAAAATAAACACAGAGGGGAGTTTTGAATAACTGGCTATATCCCCTTGTAGAGGACATGATTCTGCATCGAATGATACCAGTATCGTTGTTTACACTTCACGTTTCAATGAGCAGCGATGGTTTGAAGTTTGAAAAATTGAAGTCCTTTGCGCACGGAAATGTGAAGGTTAAAATTGGATCTGTCATGTCTAAAATGGTAAACGCACATTGCATGAACTGATCGTGACCTTAAGTGAATGTCTGGTCAATTTCATCTTTTGTTCAAATAGCTCAATGTAATACCTTATGTTGATCAGACAATGACATAATTCCTGGTCATAAATCTTCGAGCACCTGTGCACTGACCTGAGTTTTTGGCTCCTGTCCAGTGGTGCGGGTGAAAAATGGTTAGGCCACAGTAAAAAGTGTTAAGTTTCTTGACACTTGGTGACGATCGGAAACTTTTTTGTTTCAGGGTTAGAGGGTGAAAGGATTAATTATTTCAAAAACGCTTCGGCACGTTAGTAAAATTCAGTCTAAACTTTTCATTCACTTCAACAGATCCAATTTTAACCCTCACATTTCCGTGCGCAAAGGACTTCAATTTTTCAAAATTCAAACTGTCGCTGCTCATTGAAACGTGAAGTGTAAACAACGATACTGGTATCATTCGATGCAGAATCATGTCCTCTACAAAGGGATATAGCCAGTTTTTCAGAACTCCCCTCCATGTTTATTTTATGATGATTTTTCGAGAGTCTAGTTTTTTCTGATACACCCTGTATATTGGGTGGGGTGGGGTGGCGGTTGCAGGTGTATGCTGAAAACTAGTCTTGATTTTACCATACCACAGGCGGCGCCACTTTGTCTCCTGTTCCTCCTCCATAAAGTACTGGGGGAAAATCTGGCATGAAGAGGCCCAGGAGACCAAGGGCGCCCTCCAACCTACAGGTGCGGGGGGGGGGTTGAAACAAAACCAGCACAATCCCATCATTCAAACCCCATCACTTCTGCCTTACCCCACGAGCCTCACTCTCTATACCCTGTATCCCACGTCCAACACCAGAATGAGCGAGTCGTCACAGTCGCCGCGTGGTGTCGCTTGTGGTGTTACCATACCACAAGCGGCGCCACTTTGTCTCCTGTTCATCCTCCATAAAGTACCGGGGGAAAATCTGGCATGTTTTCCGGCCAATCACCCGTCGGCCATCCACTTTTGCCAACACTATCACCCGTATTTCGGAGGATTGAGCACCCAATACTCCTCCCAATACTCAATCCTCCGAAATACATATATTGAAATACACTGTGATCTCGCCTCCTCCCGGTCGGAGCCGGGGGCCCCAATTCACACAATTCTGATGCCTATGAACATGCCTCGGAGGCCTCCGGCCCCAACCGGTGGAAGAGGCAAGCCTCTCCCTAGGGAATCAGACTCCCTCGGTCGGCAGCCGAAAGCACCCCCAAACGTGAACCATACACCTGTCGAGGCCCAACCCAACACTCCAAACCGGTGTAATGTATATTATTGCCCCCTGTATGCCAATGCCCGGGGAGCCTCCCAGGGCATTTTTAGCATAGGGGATTTATCGACATTACAACTACACTGTATTCCTTTGACGTGATTTTTAACGGTAGAACGCTGGCAGCACTGCTGCCAGCGTTCTACCGTTATTTTAATTCAACGTTGGATTACCGTTGTCAAGTGTAACAGTGCTTGACCGTGATATCGCAGTTCAACAGCCGTATACTGTTACTTTTCCCAGCAAATTTAACGGTATAGTACCGTAGACCGGTCGAATATTTTCACAGTTCTGTGGCTAGGCCTACATGTATGTCATTAGAATACGGATTATGCAGGAACAGCAGAATATAGGAGATCTACACGCAGCAAGCAGTTCAGTGAGTGCAAGAGATTTGGTGCTCCCAGTTCACAATGCATGTAATGTACATAGATGTGGTGCACAGAGTGGCTTGATTAAAATCACGGGCGTAGAACTGGCCGTTGATGTGAAATTCGAAAAATCGATGTTTTACGAAATGACCAGCCTTGATTTACAAATAGTGGAGCGTAGTTCCCCAAAACACAGCAGGATTTAGTGGATGATTAGCGATTTTTTACAAGACCGTTGCCCTGTCTGCTGATCCAGTGCTGCAGCTTATTTCCTGTATCCCACAATCCCTTGCGCAACAGCTTATTACCGTNGTTACCGATCAGGAGGCGGCGGGTTCGAGTCTCGCTCTAGGGTCTTCATTTCGTCTTTGTACATTTATCAATAATCATTGCAGAATAATTGTTTCCTGTTCTCATATTGTCCGTACACTGTCGACATAGGAAGGAATGATGTGAATCTTGTTATTTACGGTTGCTTGCTTTCTTTTTTTCTCGCGTTTAAAATAGTCTTTTTTTTTCATGACCAACATTTATAATGTATGATTGGCTTGATATCTAACAATGAATATCACGTTATTTCACCATTCAGCCAATCAGGAAGACGCATACGTTCATTCGTCGCTACTCCGTGACTGAGTATTTTTCACACAAGGCGACGCCATCTTTTCCAAATTTGGCACATTCAACATGTGTTCATGATGATTTTGCGACAAAAATCACGTTTCCTGGCGGCCAAAAAAACTTTTAAAAAGTCTTTTTAGGCTGAAAAAGGCATAAAATGGACTGGTAAATACTGCGTAATGCCATCAGGAAGATTCGAACCAGGGCCTATCCACATACCTAGCTAGCTAAACTTAAGTGGACCTACGCTCTAACCACTGTGCTACCGAGGCTCTACGCTCCGCCATGGATTTTTTTAGGGGGATGGGGAGTCAGTCGGAAAACTAACCCTACCCCACAAAACCCTAAAACCCAATCCCTACCCCTAACCGTACCCNAGGGAGGCGTACATGGAAGCGTAAAAATTATGCAGTTAGTTTATTTTTGAAACGACGATAAGAACAAAATACATGTATGCTGTATTTGGGAAAACAAGATGACGTTACCAATTGGGTACCCCCATGACGTCGTACAGGTGTTGGAAACGATGAAAAACAAGATGGCGTCACCTGGTGTGAAAAAATCGCATGCGGCGAGAAGATTTCATGCTGATTTTTATTGATTTTTTGCAGTGTTTTTTGCATTTATCAATAATCAGGTGAATGAACAGTTGCATGCCTTGTCTTTTTTAGTGTGTAGTAGGCCTAAAGCCCTACAGTCCCCAAGAACCTACCCCCTACCCCTACAAGTACAAAAGAGATGCCTGTGCACAAACATACAAATTATCGAGGGGGGCATTTTAAACAGAAATTTTCACAACACGCATTCGTTTCCTATTGCCCCCGGGGGGCAATTAAAAACATGACTTAGTCATTTGTCAATGCCCGGGGAGGCACTGACAAACAGAAAATCCCGTTTACCAATGCCCGGTCGGGCAGCAGGAATGGGAGGCACTCTGAGACAATAGGTTTTTTTCACATTGGCGCATAGAGTGAGCATTCAGTGCCCTTTTCCCATTCATATTATAATAAGCACTATGATTGACAGGTGGCGGCGGGTAACACGTCACGAGAGGCCACGTGGGTTTCTACAGGGGCGCGCTGATCTTCTGTCATGCCTGGCGCAATTGTCGTGGTTGTGTTTACATGTACGATCAGGAGTAACTGAAATAAGCTTTCGTCGGCTGGAGGGAATGGATGATGTACGGTCGGTAATAAACTCAGTTGATCGCGCATTCAGAACTGCTCGCGCTATGCGCCTATTAATGCTCACAATGCCCTATTTGACAAAAGGCTTATGCTCCACTATTGAATTCGCCCTTCTTATTACATTCTAATCTCTGGGGATTGATTTTCTATAGTCATGCCGCTTATTCCGTCATTCAACAATAGAAGGGGACACTTTTTACAGGGAGACACTCTGTACCGTTACACTGGCTCCTATTGCAATCAGCCCAGCAGGTGGTCGCTGTCGGACGGAGCTCAACACAAAGCAATTATGTCCCGCCCGCATATCTTGGAATGAGGTTATAAGCCTGTCAATCGGGCAGCTAATCGTTCTGTGCACTGAATGGTGTCGCCTGCCCACTAATACCAGGTAGCCAATCGTACGCCTTCCCGTAAAAGGGGCTGGCCTAAAGGGCATGCACTCTAATGAAAAAAACCTATTACACCGGCCGTCCCCATGCATAGGCTATTCGTAATACCAGTCTCTTTTCACACATTACCAATAAACTAATCAACGAATTATGTAACATAATTTGAGCGATCGTTCCAACCGGACCGTTCCAACCAGTGCACTCAGCTGTTACCCAAGTTGTCCACATACACGTGGTAACACTACACACATGCTGTACAATAGATTCAACCGTATAATTGCTTCAAGATTCCACACACGTCCCGCAGGGGCACTCACCAAACATGGGTTTTGTTAAAAATGACCTAAACGATGAAATTATAGAAGATGATAATAAACCTATAAAAGATGAAATTATAGAAGATAATAAACATATAAAAGATGAAATTATAAATACACCTATAAAAGATGAAATTATAGAAGATGATAATAAACCTATAAAAGATGAAATTATAGAAGATAACAAATATTCACCAGAAGAAGAAATAAGGTTACAAAAAGAATATGATTTAGCAAACACTAAATATATGGAGGAATTTATAGAAAAATATCCAGAGCATAAAATAAAAAATGATTCAAGATCTCTTGTTCAAAAATATATTGATATAAGGAAAATTGTACTTTTAACTTTGGAGGAAAAAGAACAAGAAGTTGCAGAACATCAAGAAATCATGACACAAGAATATTGTGAATATCAAAGATATGATCTGCTAAAAACAATGAAAGAAATTAACAAACCTCAAAGTGAAGATAAGGAATATAATTGTTTTGGAGATGGAGCTATTTTACAATATTTAAACGTGAAAACACTTATAATCCTAAAGAAGTTATAAATTGTAAATGTGGTAGAAATTATACTAAACAAAATAAATCAAAACATTTTAAAAGATGGCATAATAACGATAATAATTGTGATAATGCTAATTCAAATAATAATGCTAATTCAAATGATATTTATAATTCAAATAATACTTTTACAAAATATACAACAAAATATAATCCTAAAGAAGTTATTGATTGTGAATGTGGTAATCTTATACTAAAGCAAATAAATCAAGACATTTTAAAACATGGCATAATGATGATGATAATGATGATTATGCTTTTATTTACAATAACAGTTTTACCGATAATAACAGTTTTACTGATACTAACAGTTTTACTGATAGTAACACTTTTAATGATAATATCAGTTTTAATGATAATAACAGTTTAAGTAATAGTTATCTTTCTGGTTATAGTGTTAATTCCTTTAACCCTAAAGAAAGTATAATTTGTAATCTTTGTGGAAGGAAATATACTAAAGCAAATAAATCTAGGCATTTTAAAAGATGGCATTAAATTATGAATAATTTATTAGTAAACTCTTCACTCATCATTTTTTAAAGAAGACTATACTATTTACTTCTCTCCTCTTTTCACTCTTCACTCTTCATCTTCATTAAAAATACAAATAATATAATTAAATACAAATAATATAATTAAATACAAATAATATAATTAAATACAAATAATCTCCAGAATTCACGAATTTTCGACCCCAACCGGGGTCTTTTTCAAGTGGAACTTTACAATCTGAAATTCTGTATCTTAAATACAAATAATATAATTAAATACAAATAATATAATTAAATACAAATAATATAAGTAAATACAATTAATATAATTAAATACAAATATATATATTTCAAAAAATTAATATAATTAAATGCAAAGTTCAACTAAATCTCAAAATCAAATTAAAACTCAAAATCAAAGAATTAATAATAAGCAAAGAAAAAAATTACAATTATTTGAAACAATTGAAACTTTAGATTATATTTATGAAAAATGTAAGATACAGAAAAGCACAAAATTGACACAAAATGATAATAAGCAAGAAGTCAATCTCCAGAATTCACGAATTTTCGACCCCAACCGGGGTCTTTTTTCAAGTGGAACTTTACAATCTGAAACTCTAGAAAAGACTGAGCTGAAACCCAAATGTAGAACTAACACCTGTGTAGACAGGATGAGTGAGCAATTACGGAAGGAATGGTGTCCAAGCACCACAAATGGTTGCTGGACCTAATTAAGAGAGTGGATGTAATTAAGGAAAGAATAAATGCACTGCTTATCATGACAACTCCCTAAAGCATTACTGAAGGCCAATAACAAGATATTGAAAGTCTAATTCAAATAGGATGACGCAGCCTGAGTTACCAAACGAGATTCTTTTGATATCTCTCAATGCAGTAGTGAGAACGTTCTACTTTATCGCAAAAGTGGAATTTTCTGGCCAGCAATACATTTTAATGGCTGAGCCATAAACGTTGCCTTGTTGACCTATACTTGTATAGAATACTATACTTGTATCGCAAGGACATATGAGCGTGATTTCTAGCTCTTTGACTTGCAGACGGTATAAAATTGGCAAAATAATCACTCATATTTAAGAAGGTGGCTATTCATCGAGCCTGGCTTGCTAAATTTGGGTGAAACGTCGAACTGCTGCCCTCCTTGTCCTGAACCAGGTCATTAATTCCATGGTTTTGTGTTCGGTTGGCTTAGTGCAAAGGATGAGACAACTTTAACCACGAGGTCGGGGGTTCAATTCACCTGGAGGCCAAATTGTTTTCTTTTTCGTTTTTCTTTTTCTCACAAAAATATTGGAAATATTTACCGGTAATGTAATGAAATAGTATTTGGGCACTGGCTTGGTAAAGCATCCATTCTAAGACGTTATGAAATAAATATTGGTAAAAGGAACTTCGTCGGAGTTACTGGTAGGCCCCTTATGCACCTTTCAGAAAAAGTTCCAGAACTAGCAAATTAACTAGTCCTTGATTAGGTAACAAGAGTAGAGAAAACTTGCTGAGCTGGAACTAAGTAAATATTGCCAACAGGAAAAAAATCTGAGCTCCCGACTTACTTAGCAGGCAAAGAAATATAGGATCTAGTTGCAAAGAAACACTTTTAGATGACACAATTTGCCAGGATAAGAAATGTGGATTAGAGTTCATTAATTCTGTAGGCCGATACAGTTCGGGACGTAATCAAACTACATAGAGGGCTGCAATCCAAGCTGATAGTTTGTTCCGCCAAACTGCTGCAATTACATGTCACTGACGACCTCAGTTATCCTTGGAGGAATTATACTTGTCAAGTACATGTAATTCAACCAAGCTTACTCCTACCAAATTTACGGTTTGG
>NMRB01000164.1:443994-462266 GCA_002633025.1 Notospermus geniculatus
GAGCAAGGACATGAAGGAACGGAGGACAGCCCAACTGAATTGGTGTGCAGCATCTCCAGCGTAGCTTCAAGGCCGCCAGGCCTCTAGTTTGACTGAGTCAAATGCCTCGAATGACATTTTGCTCAGCTAATTTCTCTCGTGTGCGGCGGGCTTTACCTTCTGCGCCACATCCGAGGAAGGTACGTGGATAAAGGGAAGTCAGTTGTGCAACGTACTGTACATCATAATGATGCAGGTTGCATTAGCATGGCAATGATGCTGGATGCACTGCACAGGTGGTTAAGTGGTTAAGTTGTAAAAACCAGCTCAGTTTGTTGCTTTCAGTCAAATTGACATAAGATCCTTGTAACAATCCAATCGGAGAAATCTGGCGCGACAAGCTGTCGCCCTCAATGCGGATGTTGAGTGGGTAGTGAAACACCATTTGTAAATTAGAAAACAATTAAGGAGATTATCCTGAATGCGTTGACACGACACAGTCTCCCGTGTTTTGCTTTGGTATCTTTGTGTGGATGCTGCAGATGCATTCATCTGGTGTGAGGGTATCCTGTTCTGTCAGCTTAGAATGAGCCCGGTAAAAATCTCCAATGTAATTGGTATCAACCTGTTGTCAGATTTTGCCCAAGTGCCTTAAAGAAAAGCTGGTTGAAGTTATTTTTGCTCTTCGAATCTTTTTGATTTATTGTACATGTATGTGAAGAAAATGGTAAAAAATGGTGCTGGCATCATAACTACTGAATGGGAATTGGAAGTTTTTGCTTCTTTTTCTTTCTAACAGAATTCCATCCATTCATATCTATAGTTTTGGTTCCCGGATGTTGGAAGTATTTGCATTTTTTGACCGCCCTGAACAGGGATGAATCTAGAGAGAACAGAGATGAACATGCCATATGACTGAGATAAATGTGTCATAGATATCCAAGGATGAATATGACATACATGTAGATAGCCAAGGATGAATATGACATAGATAACAAGGATGAATATGACATAGATAACAAGGATGAATATGACATACTGTAGATAACAAGGATGAATATGACATAGATAACAAGGATGACATAATAGGGATGAATATGACATAATAGGGATGAATATGATATAGGGATAAAATGATGCAATATGGATGAATATGACATACATACCATTGGGATGAATATGACCTATGTAACAGGGATGAATATGACTAGAAATGATAAAAATGACATAAAAGGGATGAATATGACATACATAACAGAGGTGAACATGGCATTCATAATAGAGATGAGCCTGACATAAAAAAACAGGGATGAATATGACATAAAAACAGGGATGAATAAGACATAAAAACAGGGATGAATAAGACATAAAAACAGGGATGAATAAGACATAAAAACAGGGATGAATAAGACATAAAAACAGGGATGAATAAGACATAAAAACAGGGATGAATATGACATAAAAACAGGGATGAATAAGACATAAAAACAGGGATGAATAAGACATAAAAACAGGGATGAATATGACATAAAAACAGGGATGACTATGACATAATAGGGATGAACATGACATTATTTTGACTGTATATTTTTCAAAATAAATCTGATGGGAGCATCTATGCAGGTAGATATTTTCCCTGTCGTAGAGTGTAATAACCCCTCTCGGATCACGAGATAAAAATGAGCAACAATAAGCATTCGTGAGGTGACGTGATCCCATTGTTGTTCCAAATGTTTGTTGTCAAAATGTTGTTGTTTCTCATCTATTCCTTCTGAAAGAAACACAAATGATGCAGTGGATGTTTTGTTTGGTAAAACTGAATAAAACCTGTGAAGTCATTGCAAAATTATTTCATATCGCAATAAAGTTTTTGGACAATGGATACCCATATCTCTGACTATCCCTGCACTATAGATCCCTCTAGGGTTGTCTTTGCCCTCCCTATAGTTCCACCTTTAGTTGGCGATAGCTCACTGTATGGTAGCATTGTGTGTTGTACAGTGATGCACTTCCTACTAATGGTGAAACGCAATTCTCTCCTTCCTGGTGTGAATTTCTTCTCTTTGTTTTCTTACTTCATCTTTTTTTCTCTTTTTTGTTCCGAAAACTGAAATAGACTTTCCTGTCATGATAAAGATAGATCAGATCTGTGGCATGAAATACACATGTGAATCTACATGTATGCTACACAGGGTGTCACAAAAAAATGTCCTGGCCAAACCTTGCAGCCTCAGAATCTAGTTTTCTTCCCTGGATCCTCATAAGCAGATCTGATTTGTTTCATCAAAATCAGTAAAGCCAATCAAAAATTATGTCGTTTTTTGTCCAGTATGCAAAGTCACACCTTAGTTCATGACCCTAAGTGTAATTAGACAGAACTCTGAGGGCGTATTCGAATCTTCGTTCTTGACCACACTCGTGCTGACCTACATGTAGTTCATGTAGATGTTGACTCAACTCGCGAACGGCAGTCTCGAACGCCGAGAACGCAACTCGAGTCGGGCCAAGAACGTGTTCTTCTCAAGTAATGAGGAGAACACTGTTCTTGACCCGACAATACTGCCCACATTTATAAAATGCTAAATTTGTAAGTTGAACCTTTATGTTTGATCCTTGATGGCGAATATGATAACCAACACCATCTAGACTATCAAGGCTTCTTCTACAAAAACTAAATGTTGCTGCATGAAAACATCTAGTGAACTGAATATCTAACTTGTCTCATCTGCATTTTCAGCCGATATCACATTGTTTCATAACAAACCTTTTATTTTCATCATTTTTATCATTTTATAGATTTTCCTGATGAATAGTCACAATCAAAAATTGGAATTTCCTCATTATTATTCTATTTTGCAAACATTGCTCATGTTTTTCTCTTTGTTTCGTATCAGTTTTGTGTGTTCCGATGTTAGCATGTTGTTTCATAACTTCAATAATTCAGATGAAATAATTATGAAATTCATTAATCAATTCTGTTATTCTATAATTATAAAATTTCGTAAAATAAATTCCAACAGACAGAATAATTATTATATCATCCTGCAAACCGAATGTGTGAATAACGATTCTGGATGGCTGCATTCTTTTTCGTCCTCAACTCTCTTTGATGTCCTCTGTCCCTGCAGCTTTTATAACCTTTGGCCTTTCAGGCAGTTTTCCATATATCCAGAGGAATCGGAAAAAGTCACTGTTGGTTCAGGCCTCTGGGCGGCTTGAGATAAGAGTAGACCTATGTGTGGATTTAATAGGGAACCCCGATCACGCAGACCACGCGAGAATATACGCGTGGGTTTGAACTGATAGTACACCGTTCGAGCCTACCCGGGTTCGATTTGGGGAAGATATGCATGTGCCCAAAGCGAGGGGCAACGTCATGATTCCATCACGTTCGGCTTGAGTCGGCACCCTGGCAACCAGGCGGTGGCGTAGTGTGACGTATACACAAAACTTTTAAACTTAGGCCCGCAAATTCCTGAGAACATCAGGGGTTTATCTTACCGCTCGCTACCTTCGTCACCGCGAGCATTAACCCCTGATGTTCTCAGGATGGGCATAAGAGGGCATTTCCCTCCCCCTGCCATCAGCCCCTGCTCAGTTTTCATTAAAGAGCTCTGGGGCACGTGTCTTTTTTAACCCCAAAACCACTTACCCCTGGTGGTTTTGCTGCGGACAATTTCACTCACCCAAAGTTACACCAAAGTAGCCTACAACATTGTTTGTTTTTGGCTGCGACTTCGACATGGGAGGGAGAAAACATACATGTATCTTTGTTGTTGGTGAGCCACAACCATCAACGAGCAGACGCCATACTTTATTGAATTTAGCAACAAGTGATTAGCTTGGAATGTCTCTCGTAAATTCTTCACTTGAATAGAAAAACGGTTCACTCTTCGAAGAAATGTTTCCAGCTAATGAGATACACCACAAGGCTTGTTGCCAGTTTCGGAGTTAATTTCATTTGAATTTTCGCCTCCAAGGAATCAGCTGACATACGTGGGTTTTATAGTTGCATCGATACTTCAGAGAGACGAAATACTCATGGAGAATTTGAAGCCCAAGTCGTCTCATCAAAATGCCTTTCATGAATTTTGATGAGTGTAGGCTGCATATCATGCACTTAAATGCAGCAACAATTTTTAAGGCTTGACTATGATGACACCGCGATATTGTTGTTTGATGCCCCAAAAATATTGTGCGAAATTAAACAGAAGGATTTGAAGCCATGGTCTCTGATGGTTCAGTTTACTGCTGTGGACAGTAGAGGTCACAATTGATATCCCTACAGCTTTGCGTAAGTTTCTCGTAAGTTACGTGTAACTTACGCGTGCCCAGTGGATCCGCCACTGCTCAGCACTATGAGGAACCCGCACGCCGTTTATCCCGACAGGTCGGCGCAGCGATCGATGAGACCGAACCGACGTCATTGACGTCGTTTTATGTGCTGACGTTGCGTCATGAAAAAATCAGCTGTACATTTTCTACAGGAAAAAATGAGATAAAGACGTTGCCGTTATCGCCATCCTACCTCTTTATTTTAAGGAAAAAAGCAAAGAAATTGCAGAACTTTTCATCCGCGACAAGATGGTGTAAGTTTTAATGTCATGCGACCGAAAAAATAGGGTTGATTTCACGCCAGAAGTTAATGGAAATGACTTGAAATCACGTTGAAAAAAAGAAAGTTCGGTCTCATCGATTGCAGCACCACGTCGTGACGTTAGTTCGTCCGGTTCCTCATTGCTGCAGTACAGATTGGACTCGGTTGCCTTTCTTTGGTCGAGGGACGTGTTCATCAGTAGAGCCGTGCTTCAAACTCTGGAACATGTGATGTGCAACATGCACCGACACTAATGAACCTAAATCAAAGGGGATGTGAGATATCATGTCTGCCTCATCTTCAATGATCGCAGAATTATGTGAACTGACTACACACGATATACTCCGGCTCAGGCCAACATAACGTGAACTTGTTTTCAGTTGTTAGCATTTCCAACCAATGATTAAGTGATTGAGACAGCAATAGCATCAGAATAGCATGCTACTCTAACATCGCTCAAGGTCACGCTTGTTCGCTGATTGGCACAAATTGCACCCTAATGCTAATTAGATGGTAATGTGCAACACGTAGTGCATGCTTCATTTCACGGAGTTGAGTCTCGGTTCTAGTTCCAAATAGTGAAAGATCAGGTTTGTCAAAATCCTTGGTCACTGGAAGTTTTATTAACTGGTACTTCAGGGTGTCTACAAGTCTTTAAAAGTCTTTTAAGACTTTTAAAAAAAATTTGGACCTTCAATTTTCAAGGCCTCACAAAGTCTTTGACAATTTTTGTAAGAGGTCACTAAAAGGTCTTAATTTTGACTTCAAGACAATTTTGGAAAAAAGTTATCGGTGTTTTTCTACCGATGCTTGTGTAGGTTATTTGGGCGAGCCTGCATTCTATGTCAGGCGCAGATCCAGATGAGGGTGCACCGGACGCGCGCCTCCCCTTTTCGCCAACAAATCTGTAAACTTGACCGAGAAATTCTGGAATTGGGTGCAGATTTCAATGTTCCTAGCACTGAGGGTGCCCCCTCTTTTCCCAAATCCTGGNACTCAGGGATGCCTTGACCCACACTGCTCAAACATGATATGTACCTCCTTCTAGATGACCTTTATGTACACGTCAACTTTCGGATTGATTTGACTTCCATTATGGCCACCAGGTGGCATAACCCGAAAATCATCGAAGTGCTATAACTCTGGAATGACTTGAGCTACACTGCTAAGATTCGATTGGCTCCCTCTACATAATTTACATGTGCATGTAAAGTTTGAGCCTGATCGGACATCCAAACTGGCCACCAGGTGGCGCAACCCAAAAATCATCAAAGTGCTATAACTCAGGAACGACTTGACCAAGAGTGCTCAAATTTGCTATATGGCTCCCTCTCGATGACATTTATGTGCATGTGAAGTTTCGGCCTGAATGGACATCAAATATGGCCACCAGGTGGCATAACCCAAAAAATAACTCAGAAATGACTTCACCCAGATTGCTCATAACTGATATGTACCTTCATCTGTCACAAAACTATTACATGTATGTCCACCCAGGTGAGCATATAGTCCATGCACCATTTCATTTTATTCACTAGTCCACTTCGAAAACCTGGTTATTTGCCACGCTTAGCGTGCGGCTTGTTAACTGGTACTTCAAGGTGTCTACTAAGTCTTAAAAAGTCTTAAATTTGGAACTTCCATTTTCAAGGCCTCCCTACAAAGTCTTTGACAATATTTGTAAGAAGGTCACTGAAAAGGTCTAAGTTTTGATTTCAAGACAATTTTGGAAAAAAGTTATCGGTGTTTTTCTACCAATGCTTGTGTACGTTATTTGGGCGAACCTGCATTCTACGTCAGGCGCAGATCCAGATGGGGGTGCACCGGACGCACGCCTCCCCTTTTCGCCAACAAATCTGTAAACTTGACCGAGAAATTCTGGAATTGGGTGCAGATTTCAGTGTTCCTATAGCACAGGGTGCCCCCTCTTTTCCCAAATCCTGGATCCGGCCCTGCCTGTACCAACTTAATAGACATGGTTCAATGGGAAAAGACGAAAATAAGCCTATACTGCGTTACATCTCAGGGATCTGTTTTGGTGCTTTTATTTGGAAAAATAGGTCGTAAATTTTGCCAATACTTAGTCTTTAAAAGGTCTTTAAATTTGGTGCTCCACAGGCTGTTAGGCACCCTTTAACTTGTACAGCACGTTGCATAATTATTGACCTCCCTTTATCTGCGTACCTTCCTCGGACATGCCGCGGAAGGTATCCTTCAGTTCATCCCGTATGGTACGGATACGTCACGCATCTCTGTTGCGTGATGTCGGGTGAATGACGTTACGTCTTCACTGCGTGCTTTCCATGACGCCGCGCCACGTCCTCGGAAGATATATATGAGGATGGTACATGAATGACGCTGCATGTGGTATGCGGGTGGTGCGTGGCCCGGAAGGGAGGTCAATTGTGCAACGTACTGTACGTGGATCTATTCACTTCCTTCTACCATGTCTACAGTTTACTTTGAATACTGTCTCCAAAAGCTGATGCAGAAATATTATTTCTTTCTTTTAGTTAAATTTGATGAAAAAATGTGTTATTGGCAACAAAATAAATTCCACAGAAGCAGAATCGAATAAATTTATCCAAATTCCTTGGAATTCCACCTATTCACTCGTTTGAGTCGGGAAATGCAGAAATTCTACGACTCGGTTGAAAACGAGTAAACTAATAAGCATTCTCGCTGGTGCAAATTAACTTAATTAAGAAATGTTGAATGGCAGTGTCGTGAAATTCCCCGAGGATTTCCTGTGGCAATCATGTTTGCGAAACTACTAGTTGGACTTCGTTACCATGTTTATTGTGTGTTGCTCTGCATAAATCAATTGCAGGTTGTCAAAAGAGAAAATTTTGTTGTGGTCTCAAATTATATTTTCATGCTTTACGCCCGGCGTACATCACACTTGCGACTGGAAGTAACTGAACTGATCAGTCGCTGGTGATGTACGCACTGCACGCACATCGCAAATTCAGCAACTCGGTAAAATTAGGAGGATCCAGTCAGTCGTCATGTCCTGACCGAGTACATCGCACTTGCGACTGGCAGCAACTCGGGTAACATCCAGGGCGTTGAGACTCGACAAGACTAGGTTTTGTTCAGAAAACTGGCACTGCAGTCGCATCGCAGCAACTGAACAAAACTGGGTACAACTAGTCGCTAGAAAGTGTAACAATGTGCAACTCACAGCGACTGGCAAAATCTCAGTTCCAGCAAGTCGTACATCGACTGTTTCTGGTGACTGCAGTCGCCTCCAATTCCAGCTATAGATTCCCCCAGTCGCCAGTAGCTCAGTGGTGACTAGTTGTCTCCAGTCGCAAGTGTGATGTACGCTAGACTTAAGTGTCAAGTAGCATCTAAAGCCTAGCGTCCATCGGCCTTGCAACTGGAAGCAACTACCAGCAATGGCGTTTGGCAACGGTTGGCGACTATCTGGAACAAGCAGCAACTGATCAGATGCTCAAACACGCCGCTATTGCCGACTGTTGCCGCTAGTTTCATCCAGTTGCTCATGTTCTACTCGTTGCCAACCATTGCTTCTAGTCGTCTTAGTTGCTTCCGATGTTCGCGCGCTGGCAATGAATTTCCTCGTTTGTGGAGGACTCCTGCATGGTCACGTGATGCCTCCCGAGTGGTCCGATCGGAAGACATTGACAATTTCCGTGTAGCATTCCTGTCCGATGTGCGCGTTCCAGATTGAAGACTGGATTGTGCCACTTGTTGCCGCAGTGACCCCCATTGTGCGTGGAATGCATACATCGATAGCGACTGTTGCATTCAGTTGCTCCCAGTCGCAAGGCCGATGTACGCTAGCTTAACTGAGTATAAACCATGTTGAATTGCTTGTCAATGTCATATGATGTCCGTACTGTGAGTTGGCTAATGCAATGACACAGGTTTCTGGAGTCAATTTGGGAAAAAAATCCTCCGACATGGTTGGCGCTGGTTGTGTTGGTTTGATGCCGCAACGAGTCACTTTCGATTTAATCGCAATCCAATTGGATGCTGGATATCTTCCACAACAGTTGGTCGAGCGCAGCATAATTGAATTTATTCCCCTGTCTATCACGATAATGTGTTCGGAAAACTTCATGAGTGACTCAAGGCATTTGGTACATTGAATCTGAGGAAGACCTTTGACCTATGACATCTACAGAGTTGTAATGCTCCGGCTTTCACTTATTTACACTACTAATGTTCCGAACCACCCCAAATCTGAAATTGTCGAAATTCATCGCTAATCGGGTTGAAAAATATGCAAAATGTCAAGAATGGGTTAAGAAACAAGTAAGAATTCAAAGAAACATGTACGACTGATTACGAATATTTGTGGCCGATTCGTACTTGACTCGTACTACTTTCATGCCCATATCGGGATGTTTTCGATGTGGGTCCAAGAATTTGAGGGACACACGAATGGTCAAGAAGAATGCCCAGAATGCAAAAGAATCAATTTCGAAGCTGTTATGGACGATAAGAAACATGAGAAAGGGCGAAGTGTTTACGATACATCTACAAATTTGAAATTCATGAACCCTCCCACAGTTTTTGAGAAACTTGGTGTTCGAAACTGCCGTTCTCGAGTTGAGTCAGCAACTACATGAACTTGGTCAGCACGATTGTCAAGAACGGGGATTCGAATATGCCCTCGGAGCTGGCGAACACAGTCCCTTATTTCATTACCCGAGTTTCTCCTCCCTACAAGGCTGACTGCATTTACGGTAGTGTCTTCGCTGCAATCACGTCAGCGTGGTATTAAATACGGTATGCGGCGTATTTGCATGTTGCATCTGTATTGAGTCGATGGGGTTGTTTTGCATAAGCAACTGCCTCAGGAGATGAGCATCAGGTCAATAGTGAATCAGACATTCACCCTTAATGCCAAGGTCCCAGACTCCCATTCNCGTTGTTGAAAGATGTTGGTCAGAACTGTGTCAAGAAGCCCCGCCGGGAAGCAAATAATGGCGAATGGGAACAGAAAGGAAATTCAGAAGTGTGCGTGGCGGGCATCTCTCGTGGCACACTTCGTTAGTTCTGATGGTCGGAAAATATTCGGAGTGCCGGTCGGCATCTGTGTCCTGGGCAGGGCCATTCGGCACCGACCAGCAGTGGCAGAACCCTGGTAGGCCTGCCAGTAAGCTATATGAACAAATGTCAGAAAGAAAAAGGAATGAATCATTTGACATTCGTATCTGACACTGTTCTCCACGGGTTTTGGTCTAAGAGGGGCGGCGGTGGGCGTAGTGCCAAAGGCACCGCGCAAGGCGCCTTCTGGCGGGGGGTCTGGGGGCCCTCCCCAGCGAAATTTGGATTTTAGGTGTTCTGAGATGCGTTTTTTGAGCATCTGCGATGCATAATTGAGCAATCTAAACCATAAATATTAGGGCGGACAAATTTTTAAGGGGGGCGGCCATTTTTAAGAGGGGCGGATTTTGCCATCGGTATTTTAAAGAGGGGCGGGCCGCCGTTTTTTAACTGGTGTGGAGAATACTGGTTTCAACATTTCAGTGTCATTTCGTCCAATCTTGCATTTCAGGGCATTCGACAGAATTCCTTGACTTCAGGCCACTGGAATTCATCGACACACGGCCTGAATGCATCGAATTGAGAGGTGATTTAATATTGAAATTTCTTTTGAACCCTTTGCTTAAACCCTTTTAGCCATTCCTGATAAAAGGTCTGAAATTCCTGTATCTTGTATTCAGTATTCAGTATTTTGGTGATCATTCTTAATTTGCCACTTACGGCACTTGATATCGAATGTGAAAAATGGCTGAGTTCGAATCGAGTCAGTAACCAATTCAGTGTATTAATAAAAATACTCTTGGGAGATTTTGCACTTTGGGTCGTAATGCACCAACGAAGATTATCTTGAACTCAGGTTGAGCCACAACGTCTCCACTGTCACATCCGTGCCCTGGCAAACCTGAACAACTGAAAAGCTGTGGCTCAATCTGAGTTCAAGATAATCTTCGTTGGTGCACACGATCCTTAGTCAGGGTCATTCAAATGGAATGACACTCGTACATCTCAAAACACTAGTGCTTTACTGTTGCTTGCACTTGCAGGCAGAGTCATGACGTGCTGTGCATCATGAAACTGCAGTGTAGTAGTGTATTCACCAGCCTGATTTGTACATGATTTACACATGAACTCAACTGAAGTACATTGAAGGCAGTCAAAAACCGTAAAAAGTTAAGAGTAGTTCTACATGTGTATGCAATACACAGCAGGGGCAGTGAAGGGTTTTCGTAAAGGGTTCAAACAGCATATTTGGTTGACCTGGTGATGGATTCTCTTAATTTGTAGCAGTAACCCCCATTACATCTCTCCTTTATGTGTTGGTTTAGTGTCCTGAAAGGTAGCCACTTCTGTTTCTTCTTGTCATACTTTCTTCTCCCTGAGTTCGGTCACGGCATTAACCCTTTTGGTGTCATTCAATAGTGCCCAATATACTTCTTGCGCAGTAACGTAGAACTACATGTATATGTAAAGCTAGGAATCTACCAATGATTTTCAAGCTGATTTTGCTTTGCGACTTACTTGCAACTGGGCACTCGATCGCCGTAGTCGACTCGCAAGACGTGATTTCCACCAATGGCGAAGATGTGGTCAATTTCAGTCAGCAATCGGTCAGCGACCGGTATCAGTTCCTTGTGATCATTCAGGTAGCAGGTTGCATTAGCAAGTCGCAATGCAGAAAATCAGCAGTGGATTCCTAGCTTAAAGCAACATTTCAAGGTTTTACTTAGTTGCTGAATTTGCGATGTGCGTGCAGCACGTACATCAGCAGCAACTGATCAGATCAGTTACATGTACTTCCAGTCACAGGTGCGATGTACGCCTGGCTTAGGGGAAAATCTGCAGTCTAATTCTTATTGATTTCATAAAACGATCACCCTTCCTTCATTTATTAAACGTTCATACACTCCCTAACCTCTGATGGATTGTGGCAGCGAATCCTGTTGAACAATCTCTAATCCTTAACGAAGCTGCTGTCCTCCAATCTTGAAACCCCAGTGCTTGTAAAATAGCTACTGGAAGACAACAGATGTAGTCCTGACAAGAAAATGACGAGAAAAAATACCGTGTTATCTGGGAATGCATCATCGTAATGGCAACATGTTGCCAGTGGTCTGTGTTTTCCCCTAATGGGGGATAAGAAGGATTAGGAGGTATGTTTTGAAAAATGTGAAAATTGCAGTGAATCTGATAAATCGTTTGTCTTGCAGAAAAATGATGTGTTTTTTGCCATGAGCATGAATATGAAAAAACACCAATGCCATGCATAATCGGGCCTTTTTGATGGTTCAATGTTTGAGAGAACTGTTTGCTGCATCAATAAGTTTCATATTTATAGGAATATTTTTAAAATCTGAACCCATGTCAAATGTACAGATTTTCAAAATGGTATGCCTGATTCGTCCCGATTTTGAAGCGAATTGCGGTCATGCCAACCATACATGATCGAATGCTGCAGTCTTGGAGCAATCTTTGACCTAACTAATATTTCATATTCTCCATAAAAATGCATTATTGCACGACCGCCATGGCTATTCTGTTTGGATACCAGAGCATATGGTCAACTATAGATTTAAGCCATGTCTAATGATCTTATTCCCTGAAATACAGAAATTCGTTATTTTGAAATAATAAAATATTGTAAATTATGCGGCCTGCAAAATCATTCTTAAAGTGTGGCTATTGACATGAAACTTGGTACATATATATTCCGCTTGATCAGACGACCAATGACACCAAGATTCAGCCCAATTCGATTCTTGGTGTGGCCACTAGGTGCATGGCTAAAACCAAAAACACAATTGACACCTGTTCTTCTGGTACATGTACATTCACCCACAGGTGGACACTGATCCGTGGACCATTTCATTTTTGACTGTCATGACTGCCCTTTATAGGAGACCATTATACTGCTCTTCATATATTTGTATCTTAAAGTATTTCTCTGTCTGTTATTGGATTAATCATAAAAACTATCAGTTCATCAGCATGCAAGAAAATCCTGCCGGATCTGTCTCCAATTTCCTTGAACTCCATGGAGGGACCGTCATTCCATCACAGTCTTTTTGTGTCCAGCTCAGTTCGACAAACTATTACATGAAATTCTAGTATGTGAAAACGTTCCCTTCCAATTCGCCAGTAATATGAGAAAGAATGAACATGTCCTTTCTTCCGAGTTTGCTTCATATTACTTCGATATTGGTGCTCGTAGTCTTGCCCTCTCCACACAAACCACTGTCTAACATAGTCTCAGCACGTTCGGTAAAGAACGTAAGAAGGCTACCGCTAGCAGCAATGTTCTTTTGTACAGGATTGATCAAACTAAGGAGATATTGCACTCGGTGTTGTCAAAGCCGATTCAAAGTAATCAGAAATTGCCATGAAATGGGTCTAACTGGCCGAGGTGCACGGCAAATCTTACTTCTATCGTAGGAGGTGGTCAGTCATAAAATGACCCAACATGGCTGTAATCCTAAAATCAATAGCAAACCTTGGTGAGTGTTCCGAGATTTTTTCCTCGCGGTTCTCATAACTTTGATGATTCTTTGTCGGCTTTGTGCGTGGATGAGGTGTAACGTGGCGATTGTGACATCATTTTTGATCGGACATCAAACAATTAGACCCAATCTTGGTAAAGTTGCATTAAGTCGTCTGACTTTTTCCACCTCTTTGTGATGTTGTGCCACATGAATCATTGTGATATGATAATTCTTATGACGAAACTCTATCATCGATACCGTAGTCAAGTCTATTGTTCTGTGATCATCGAGCTAGTTTGAGGATGTAGTTACCTAGTTATCAGTGATCTTTCTACAAACTATAAAAAACTATAAAAAAAACTCAAACTATAAAAAATGAAAACTTTCCATTTCTGCATCAAATGGCCAATTTTTAGGCAGCATTATATAAAATATTGTGAGAATTTCTGTAACAAATTTATTAGACAGGTGAATTCTCGATATTTTTTGGCAAATTACCGATTTACTTTTTAAACACATTCAGGTGACTGTTATAGGTGGGAGCACTCACACAGGTTTACGGTAAAAATGCCCACGGTAAAAATGCCCACGGTAAAAATGCCATGCCCACAGTAAAAATGCCCACATTTGGAAAATAGGTAAATGGCTGTATCTACATTATTGCTGTTCATAATTCATTTACTAAATGTGATTGTTTATAAAATGTGGCTTCAGGTAATCACCATTCATTTCCAGGTATATAAATGATCACAAAGTTCAAGAATTCTGATGGTGAATCGCGCAGAATCCAGATTGATAATAATTTGGATGACTGCAGGTTGACCTTGATTTTCGTGACTAACCTCCAGAAAATTAATGAACATTATTAATGAAACTTGTAAAATTTTTGTCCTCTTCAACTCTAGTTCACATTTTCTCATTTTAGCAATGCCACTTAGAGGTAAGGAACATGTAATCATCAGCATAAGCATAAAAATAAAGTCCTGTCAGGCTCTGTTTGCATTGAAAAAATATGTAACTCCCTTTAAATGCATGGTGTGGGGTGTCCCATTTACATTTCAGGACCTGTCTTGTTCATTTCACCTTATGTATAACTAAGAATCAGTGCATGCACGCGCGCACACAAGAGTCAGCATTATCTGAGATGCAGTGTTCTAGCCAGGCCGGTAGGGCGGTATATGCATGTACATGTACCACCCCGTTCAAAATTCAGAGGTCATTTTACCACCCTGTTTAAATTTTTACCTCCCTGTTTGGAAATGTGACTTGCAATGCATTTTCTATTACATCACCCTGTTTGAATTTCACTCCATCCCTGTTTGAAAATTCAGTGCGTTAAATAAAATCATCGGAAAATGCACGTAGTTCTTTGGATGGCACGTAGTTCTTTGGAAGTTCCTTGTGGACGTTTCGCCCACCCTTTCGGTAAGGCGTTTTCAACACCAAAAATATTTTTTGTGTTGAAAATGCCTTACCGAAAGGGTGGGTGAAATGTCCCCAAGAAACTTAAAACTCTGTTTTAAACTTTGTTTCCATTGAGTGCCATCCAAAGAACTACGAGCAACTGTTAATTGCCTCAATGACATGACGTTCAAAGAATTAGGAAAATGCAGTCATATCCCACCCTGTTTGGAAAAATTTCTGGCCAGAACACTGGAGATGGTGCTCAACACAACAAAAAATCTCTGTTGCAACAATAGCTAAAGAGTCTGTCCTGAGGCATGTTCCTAAAACAAAAAGAGAATTACATATACTGCATGGAACCAATACCGTTCTAATAAACTATTCAATCAGTTATTAGATATTTTGTCTCAAATTGCATGACACTGATTTTTGTCTCTTGATTAACTTTTAAAAATGGATTCCTGTGTCAAATATTGATGACGTACACTATAGGTCTTTTGTTTTTCCAGATTATTGGTTAAAAGTGTCAATGTCGCTAATGTTTTGATTCAATCACAAAGATAGAAAAGGAATTTGCAATAAAAATGTTGCTGATGCTTTGTGCAACCTGCATGCTGATTGCAACTTTCCAGTTGTTGAAGATAATAATACAATACAAAAGTCAAGTTGCAGGCATTTGTTGGACAATTAACTTCAAATGCTAAGGGATTATTAGGAGATACAAAAAAGCTCTTCAGAAATTACACAGTGCTGGGCATCCTTACCAGTGAATCAACCTCGAAGGTCTTTCATTTACTATCTAGTTAAGAAGTTAATGACATAAGGAAGTCACCAGCTGAAGAAACGATAGTCCACGGGATAGTCATTGCATGGGCAGTTGTTATCTGACAGCAAACTTGCGACAGAAAACTGTCATGTGGAGCGGCGCCTTTAGGCCCTGTCCCCTCTTCTTGGAAGTATGGAAGAGGCTGCAGGGATAGCTAAGGCCCAGCCCCCTCTTGAAAGTACAAATGTATGTAAGTGTCGTCCTGCCCCCCTTGGAAGAGGCCTAGCCACTCCCCAAGGATACAAGGTCAATCATGTAGGCTATATTATTGCAGTCATTGAGATGAAGGTTTAAATACTTGAAACCAAGGCAGCTTCTTCCATCTGATTCCTCTTCCAACAAATTAGTTTCCAACTCACATCTCATGTTCCACTTGATTGCCTTCTGCACCCAGTTACCATCCTATTCAAACATTGTCAGTTGTTGTTTACTTCGACTGTCCTTTTGCAAGCTCACCACCACAACAGATATAACAGGTTTAGTAAACACTTGTTGCACCACTACATTCTTCAATGTGCTTTTACATCTGTCTCAACCTTGACGAGTTGTTGACATGGACCAGCTGATCCGCTTCCTATTCCGATATTGGTATTCTAAAATCTCTCCCTCTCCTACTTGAGAAGTGTCCTCGTGTGTCTGGAAATTCGAAGTATTTCCCTCGTCTTGTGTTCACTCTGATGCCCGTCATGGTTTGTGTTAGACTGCGATCTCCTTCAGCAAAGTTTCAATGTTAGGCCTACTTCTTAACAAATGATGTAAATATTGTACCGTATTTATTGGCGTACAAGGCGCGACTTTTTGACCCCAAAAGGGCCTCAAAAACGGGCCTGCGGCTTATAGGAAGGTGCGTTTTATTTAAGGATCAGGGTGGCCAAAAGCACTACCCCTCCAAAAAGTTTTTTGAGGCCCCAAAACCTTGACACAACGGTGATCAAGTTGGATGATGCTGGCAACATGAATGTCAACACGGCGCTAAAACGGTCAAAAGTTCACCTGATCACTCACTTTAAACTGTAAATCCAGTCCTTGCATGCCATCCACAATCATACTAGCCCCCCTAGTCCCTCCATTTGTTGAAAAAAGTTTTTTATTCCCACCCAAAATGAACTTAAACCCATCAAGTTTTTCGTTTCTGTCAGCCACCATCTTGCATGTCTTGACCATGCCATGTTTTCTGATTTGAAATCGAGGCTGGCAGGTGAGGGGGCATCTCATCGTATGGTTTACATGATGATTCACAAGCTATTCATGAATGCTATCAACTCATGTTGAAGAAAGCTGAGATGGCCCCCAACTGTAGTGAAAATGACGTCATAACATCCGGGTCTGACAGCCAGGGGAATACCCCTGGGGAATACCAATATCAGGGTAAAGAACAAGTGAAGGGGAATTAGCATTTTTTTATTCTAGTACACCCTATATGCAAATAATAAAAATATATATATTCAACCCCAAGACAAAACTGTCTTGGAGTAACATTAACAATTTATTTCATTCATCTGGTAAAGAGATGAACATCCTAGAATATTTGACACTGATTTGACACTGAACCAAGAAATATACGAAAGCTGAACGAGACTCTATATAAGCACAGGACAACAGTACAGGAAGTGTAATGGTGTGCTCAGGCATGCTCAAATTGACACCACCGCGTGTTGGTGTGATGCATGTACAGTAGTATAAGGTGCATGTATAGTTGAATGTGCATGGTGTGGGATGCGCCTTATTCACCAGTGCGCTTTATTTATGGATTTGGTAATGGCGTCCAGGGGGTGCGGCTTATATCCCAGTGCGTTTTGTACGCCAATAAATACGGTAGAACATTTCGTAGCCAAATACTTATAACACATTAAAACGTCACACTATGCTCCAGTATCCTCTCCCTGATGGTGGCATCAGGAACCAATATGCAATGAGAATGGCATCCTGTCCAATCCACATAGAGCAAGTGGTAGCAACTAAGCTAGACGAACTATGTCAAAGCCTAGCTGACATAAGTCCAGGTGAGCAAAAAATGGTCGCCATCCTTTTGGCGCACTGTGATACCATAACTAATCCTTCATCAAGTATTAAAGGTACCTTACTTCCAACTCATTCTTTTATCTGTTGCAACAGTCTCCATGCCTCAGAATAGGAGCAGTCAGCCATGCGTATTGCCAAAAGATGGCAACAAAGTTCTTATGGACCAACACACAGGAAAATCACGTGATTGGTGCTTGCTCGATCAAGAATGAATCTGGTCCGCTATATGCATTGAATTGGGCCATAGTGACACCTATTGGTCAACTCACTGACAGCTCCCATTGGTAACTTAGCTCATTCAAATAGGTAGATTTGAACAGCCGTGTCGAGCATGCATTATATTGTCCAGAGCATCTTTAAAGCACTGTCGTAGACGGTGTACATCAATTATGCGAGTAAGCTATGAACGAGGTCACCATAATGAGATGCAGTATGACAGTGTCATCAAACGGGGTTACTCAAGCATGGCATGCCACTTTAAACTTCGTCAATTTGGTGATTATTTACCAAAAGATGTTTTTTACAATGACGGAAAATCAGGTGCCAACTTTAAACATGTACCGGTACCTCTCTACCGGTCTTCCTATCACCGACCAATAATGGATCAATGACTTCCCAAGCATACCTATTTATACATACAGATTTAGATCTTCAAGGTTTGCATTAGTCTTTAAGTATCGATTTTACCTAATGTGAATATCGACAGCTGTGTTTTCCATCCTTTACTTAGAGTGCTCATACAGTCTTCATGGTGTAGATGGCCTTTATGGGGTTTGGCATTTATGGGGTCTATAAGAATATTGCTAAGATGGAACTCAAAAGCAAAGGTAACAAATATGAGGACATCGAATGAGAGTACTGACAACGCATTAACAACATAATATCAGGACCACTGACTGACAAACCCACTATATCAAATTTTTATCATTGGTACTGTGTAAATAAT